>JAJOOR010023710.1:0-35365 GCA_036250505.1 Solanum acaule
CCGCCCCCTCTTTAGTTGAAGAGAATTAATGAATTAGTTTAGGGTCCTATAAGTTTATATAAGTCATTAATTGACCACCTAACCGACCTCCCTTAACCCCCACTTAATTAACTAATTAAAACACTAAACCTCAACTTAACTGAAAAGTTGTCAATAACAGTCCACCCTACAGCTAGCCTTCCACGGACCGTAGATCAATCTATTAGCCGTGGTTGGCTTCCGTGATTTGGGACTGTGGCTCTAAATGTTGCAGACTCCAAGAAAAAATTAGTATGGACCTACGCCCCTCATCCATGGACCGTGGTCTGGTCTACGGGGCGTGGAAGTCATCCGTAGGTCACCACTTAGTGACTAAACCTAGCTTTCTAGGCAGCCTTGGAGAACTCTTTTGGGGTCCTTCTCGAGGTCCCCTAGAGTGGTCTTAGAGGAGTCTTACCCGGACGATTAACCCCTAAACATGATATTCTAAGTATGGGAGTCACTTCTACAAGTTTTCACCCTCATACAACACTGGAAACATCAACGACAAGACCCTTACAACTCACTAGTTCAAATGACTAGTTTCCGGACGTTATTGTCGTGTCATGACATTAGACCTCAAATCTCATCAAACTAAACTTGAAAAGCCAAATTACATTATTTAATCATGTTTAAAACTTCAACTCACATGTGAGGCTCTAGTGTCACCCACTAGATTACATCAAGCTTCCGTTAGGTCTTACTAGTTTCTACGGGGTGTTAGATTATCCCCTCCTTAGGAACATTCATCCCCAAATGACACTTAAATCGTCTTATGGAATCAAAGACTCAAAGCCAGCAGACCAACAAGCAAGTAACATCAAAATGGAGCACAACCCAAAGATACACCATTCATAATGAGCATCATACAAAAGGAGGTAAACTTCATATCCAAAAACATGGTCAATGCAATCCTAAGGAAATAGTACATCTATTAACCCATATGCATGACATTATCATATTTAGTTATGTTCAAGGAGGAACTACCTTCTCCTAGTCATAACATTCTCAACATACTATCACAGAGCTCAAATACAAGTTTCCACCTTTAAATGACATTTATTCAATGAGAAATTTCTCAACTCCATATTAGAACATGCTCAAAACCCATCATATTATAAAAACATAGGAGGAACTACCTTCTCCAACATACGACAAGTTCAACACGTCATTTCATCAAGGTCCAACATAAGCATGTTCATTAACGATCTCATAAAGTCAAAATATGCACTCATCGTATACAATACATTTCAACATGAGGAACATATAAGTCATGACGACTCACTTACTCCAAAACATGCATTCTCACAAGACGTGCACAACATAAGGAGAATCATGCAAAAACTCATACAATGCACATAACTCCCAAAACACATAAACTCAAGAGGAACTAATTCACCTCAACATATTTCATTTCATTGGAGGAATTTCCTTCTCCAACTCAAATCATGTTTATCATAACAAATTAAGCCAACTATGTGATTTCTTCTTTAAATCATTATTAGGCAACTCCAACCATACCCTCATGAAATACATAGGCTATTCACTCTAAATGCACATATACAGAAGGAACATAAGACAAGAAAACTCATTTTATCATTAAACATGAATTCTCAAGAACATACTTATCATAAGGAAATCATGAAAATATATAAGTCACACATTACTCCAAAAGCATAAAATAAGCCCACCTAGGAAACCTTGGTCTCAAGCTAGACTAGGAATGGAAGAAAGAGATGAGGACATCGGGATTTCAACAAGTCATGCTTTCTAAGCACACCGTCCTCTCCTTAGGAGGAAAGCCCTTATTATAATCCTCAAGTAATACTCCTTCCAAGCAAAACCAAAGACATGACCAAGCTCATATTTGTCATCTTTGAAAAAGTCTATGGTTTCCAACAACTAGTAATACTATCCTCACATGACACAACAAGTACCAAATCCAAAAAGGAAACATTTGTACTTATTTTCCATCATAATCAATAGGTGATAACTAATGCACATTCAAGATACCCATATTCTTTCTAACCACCAATATTGGAGCATCCAATAAAGAGATACTTCATGGTTTAGCAACTCTCCTTAGTTGCTCTTCCCATTCCTTCACTTCCGTAGAACTATTCCATAAGGAGGAATTGAGGAAAAAGTTGTATATCCGGACTAAGGTCAATACCAACTAAAAGTCTATTTCTCTCTCCTGGGAGGAATACCGGCATGCTAACGGGAAAGACTTCTGGAAACTCATTCACTACCGGCACCCACTCTAGAAAAAGGGGTCTTGGATTTAACATCCTTCACCCTAATACTAGGTTCATAAGGAAAATCGGGAACTAACCATCTGGACTCTATCATCAATAAAGACATACCATGCACTCAACCAATCTATACTAAGGGTCACAAACAAACCTAACATGTCCAGTCCCACATTCTCAACAAGGTAGACTTTATGGAACAAGGTAAAAGGTAAATCTTACATAAACCCTCTTTCTAACATAAATCATTAACAGGGGTAAGAACCGAAAAAGTTCCTATTAACTCACCCGGAGAACATCAAACCTCCCAGTCTCATAATGCATCATACAAGATAAGGTATTACCGGATGCCAACATAGCACTTACACTCTCATGAAATTACCAACATAGTAGTACCTTCATCCAAAGAATCTTCTAAGTCAATCCTAGAAGCATCCCTTTCTAAGGCCCTTGTTACTAGGATATCACTCAAGGTTTAATATGAGTCTACTTCACTATTTCTAAGTTTCTCAACTCATTACACCTCATAAGGGGAGATTTCAAGCAAACCTAACTCATGAACATCAAGGATACACAACGACCTTGTTCTTTAAGCACATTATTCCCCACATCTTTCAACATACTACAAAGCTCATCATGACTTTCTATGAACACTACCTATATCCATAAGGCAATTCCATCTATACCCTAGGACTCCATCAATATTCACCATCAAGTCTTACCAAATCATATTGCAATAACTGCCATCACCTCTAATCTTTTTCTCCCTCAATCATAGAAGCATTTACCCTCTTAAATAGTCACATCTTGAGAACCACCAGATAAGGGACAAGACAGAGATCTTATAGAATTAGGCTCTATGGCACGAGTCAAAAGTAATGAAGAAGTGGAATCTTAAACATCGTATAGCCTCTCACTCATAAGTGTGGCGCGCTTCACACTTATGAACAAGACTCTACTCGATGTGGCCTATGAGACATGAACATAAATTATCCCAAAATCTTATGCTCTGATACCAAGTTTATCACGACCTGGGGTAACCACCTAGACGTAACATGGTGTAGTTGACCCCGAAGGGGTCGCATACAAGCCCTTAGCATAATCATACACATAATATCATAAAAAATAATGAGGAAATTAAAACTTTTTCTTTAACAAACGAAGTCATTTATTTTAAAAATAGAAAGGAGTCTAAACATTATGTCATTGGCCATCTATACAATCGAATACTTAGACATATAGGGATACAACCCTTACATAGTTCTCAAATGAAACTAATAAAAGAAACTACTAAGATATCTACTAAGTAAGATGTTGGCCCTCGAACTTGAGGACTCATCAAATGGCTTGAAGGATCACCTATTCCAAGCTTTTGAACCAAAACTACCATCTCCATGAACCAACCCCCCTACATTGTAGAAAACATAGAAATATGGGTTAGCACAAAAATTGTACAAAGAATGGTAGCCATGCACAAAACCATTAAAACATGCATGAAAAAGGACATTTCATTTGAAATCATGCTTTATGCCATTTTTGAACATCATGTTTGAAATAGTTGGAGAATGAAACCAATAAGGCAACTCACATACATTTCATTATAACCTGAGAAATATCATTATTACAACAAGCATAGTCTCCAATATCAATATAATAAACATCCCAATCTTCACAATACATAACCTCCAATTATACAATAATACACGGTTAAATAACAAGACCATCACATCATGAGGCAATAATCGCATAAACAACCTCTAAAACACACTTGTGCAATGTATGATAACTAACATGTATTTACAATGTACAACACAAATCCAATATCACATTCATACTCATTTCATGGTAAAGCCATTATCTTAGTAACCTCTAGGAAATACTTGTGCAATATGGGGTTAGCATCCCCCAATACCAACCCTACTAAGTACACCTTTGAAACTACCTTAGTGATGCAATACATCTTTAGACTTCATTATATGCAATGTTCACAAATTTAGGAGATAGTAATGTGCATTACTCGAATACAAGGAAAGTTATGCATAACAACTATCCATTCAATATACATACAAGCATTCGAATATCATCATAATGAAAAGGAACCATCCCATGATATCCTAACAAGTCTACTTGTGCAATGTGGAAGTGAAGTCCAATACCCCTACTCCTACTAAGTAAACTCACCAAGAGGTCATAGTATACTTCATGTCTCATTCATTAACTTCATTATTATAGGAAAAGTTGCCATAACCGACATAGACCATGTGAGCTACATGGAATCCGGTGTCATATAACCCCACACCGAAAGAAGGCGTTCTTACTTGCCGAAGGTAGAACTAATTATATTTAGCTTCTAAGTGGATTCACTAGCTAAGTCCTATGTTTGGCACATAGTATGTGACAGAGAGATTGCTACTAGAAACCCAACATATTGCATTAGCAGAGGAGCTTCCATATCATGAGTTTACTATAGATGACCCAACCTATTGCATTAGCGGAGGGGTCTTCTCCTCATCATCCATAACCACTAGGTACAAAGCATTATTTCCCAATTTTACATAATTAGTATGGAATTGTATATACATGTGTGAAGGCATTCTTTACCCTTCGTTCAATACAACTCACTAAATAGCTCATAGATTCATTTAAAGGTGAGAACTAACTTTCAACCTTAGAATCATCATTAGTATGTGAGACTTTCACACTAAGGTCATGTTTTCTCATGAGAATGGACTTTCAATCAACACAATAGGATCATCATGGTCATGTACATTTCATGCATAATAATGAGTAAAGGTTCATATGAGAACTATACTTTCAATTAACACCATTGATACATCATACTCATGTTTATGCATGAAGTGTGTGTTTGTGTGCATGAATGTCCTCACAACGGCTAACAACAACAACATTATCATCATAGACACTTCCCTTCTCAAGGGGTCACAATATGTACACAATATCCCAACTCATGCACGATTCACATATATTACATTTAAGGATCTTAGACCATCTAAATAGACATGGATACATTCATCATAGCAACACCATCATGATCATAACATAACATTCATATTCATGTCGTATCATACTTAGTCATAACTAGGGTTGTTGGGGAGAGGGACCTTATCTCAACACTAAAATACATATAGCAAGTAAGCACCTCCACTATAAGTGAATCAACAATTAATAATTAGAATACTTGACAAGTAAACACCCCCACCATAAGTGGATCAATCCATTCATATATAATTTCACATAACATACCTTGATAGATTGCCCTTCAAGGCCAAGAGTCGAAATCAAGTCTAACATCTTAGATTTGGCACAGTAGATAGAAGAACATCATAATCCAACAACATAACCAATATGACAATTTTCAAGGTACTTCATATCTACAAGATTCTATCATATTCTATCACATCTTACCCCTTAATTTGCATCTTTCATGATATAACCCTAGACAAATTCAACTTCATCTTAGATTCAAAAGGTAATCAAGAATACATGTAAAACTATACTTAGATCATGTAAATACATCATGAACAACTCTAATTCAATCAATTGAATAAACTTCGAACAACATTCATTGTGTAGAGAAAAGCCATAGCTATGGTTGGGGGAAAACTCATGGATTCTTTAGATTTGAAGTTAAAACCATCTAAAATCAGTAGTATTACCAATAATAAAATTAGTTCAATCTTTAAGAACAAATTATAAAGTAATCCATGGGGTTGAGTTGAAACCCTAGCTTTTGAAGATTTCTAGAATTGAATTAAAAGCTTTTGAGAGGGCTCCTTGGGTTATAGCTACCCATGGATGAAAAACACCATATCTTAGGTGTAGAAACCCACGAAAATCCTAAGAGAAAGCGTCCATCTTCAAGGCCCTAGGTTGGTTTCTTCATTGGTCTTCAATGGTGTTCTTGGAGAGAAGACTATGGGAGAGAAAGGGAATTGGGTTTTGATTAGGGGGATCTTTAGTTGAAGTGAATTAATAATTAATTTAGGGTCCTATAAGCTTATATAAGTCATTAATTGACCACCTAACCGACCTCCCATAACCCCCACTTAATTAACTAATTAAAAACTAAACCTCAACTTAATTGAAAAGCTGTCAAAAATAGTCCAACCTAAGGCTAGCGTTCCACGAACCGTAGATCAATCTACTGGCCGTGGTTGGCTTCTGTGGTTTGGGACTGTGGCTCTAAATGTTGCAGGCTCCAAGAAAAACTAAGTATGGACCTCCTCCCCTCATCCACGGACCGTGTTTTGGTCTATGGGGCGTGGAAGGCATCCGTAGGTCACCACTTAGTGACCAAACCTAGCTTTCTAGGTAGCCTTGGGGGACTGTTTTGGGGTCCTCCTCAAGGTCCCTTCGAGTGGTATTAGGGGAGTCATACCCAGATGTTTTCTCCCCTAAACGTGATGTTCTAAGTATGGGAGTCACTTCTACAACTTTTCACCCCCATACAACACTCCAAACATCAACGACAAGACCCTTAAAACTCACTAGTTCAAATGACTAGTTTCCGGACGTTATTGTCGTTTCTTCACGTTTGACCTCAAATCTCCTCAAACTAAACTTGGAAAGGCAAATTACATTGTTTAATCAAGTTTACAACTTCAACTCACATGTGAGGCTCTAGTTTCACCCACTAGATTACGTCAAGCTTCTGTTAGGTCTTACCAGTTTCTACGGGGTGTTACAGCCTTCATGCATTGGCTCTCAGCATCCTCAAGTCTTGTAACATTGGGCAATCAATATTGTCATCGTGGAGCTGATCGGCGATTCATCGACTGCCCCTTTCCTATTGCCGACTTGGTTTCTTCCCTCAGGGTTGTCACACTGGAACTTTAGGCGGACTGAAGAGCAACTAGGCAAGTTGCTGACTGGTCTTGGCAATAACCAGGCTTGTCTTTCTCCACTTCTTCGGCTTGTTTTGTTCCTTTTTTTTTGTTAGTTTCCTTGCTTTGCTCCTTAATAAACATACCTGGAAATCAAGGCTTTACATCAGTTTGTAGTACAAATTTTGCATTTGAAGACACTAAAATTATCAAAACAAGCCCTAAATGAGTCCAAATCTAGGACTTATTAGGTAGCTTGAGTGTTAAGGAGTATTCCTTGAAATTTACCGAACTATCCAAGTATGCTCCATATATGGTGGCGAATTCGAGGGATATGATTAGTAGGTTCCTGACGGGTGTGCCCGACATGGTAACAAAAGAATGCCATACGGCAATGCTCCATCATGATATGGATATCTCACGTCTTATGGTGTATGCCCAACAAATGAAGGAGTCAAAACTCAAAGAAGAGAAATCTAAGAAGTAAAAGAGGTCTAGGATGGATAATGATAAGTCCTTTCATGATGGGTTTGACGGACATGGTCACTCTAGGAATCGACATTGGTTTTCTGGACAAGGTTTTTCTAATACTCCTAAGTATATGGATGAGAGGGTGTCCAACCCTAAGCCACCCGAAATTAGTAATGAGTCCTTATAGTCTACTTGTGCTAGATGTGGAAAGAAACATGAGGGTAGGTGTTTGGCCGGTAGAGAGGGTTGCTTTAGTTATGGTGAGAGTGGCCACAAGATGAGGGATTGCCCAAAGGCAAAGATAAGAGAGGGTAAACAAGTTGCTCTTAGTGGTTCAGATGGGGATGCCTTATCACGACCCAGGGGTACACCTTAGACTCCATGTAAGCCACTTAGCATATCATAACATAAAGTACATAGAAATGATGCGGAAACTTTAAAACATTCTTTCCAATCGAAGTTTTTATAAAAGAAAGTGGAATTCTTTAACACTTTGTGTCAAACCATCTAATACAACTTGAATAACACTTTGGGAAGCATCCCATACAAAAGTCTAAAAACATAAAAGAAAGACATAAAGGAAATGTGATCAATCCTCGATGCTATGAGGACTCACCAAATCTTCAAATCATTCGCACTACTAGAAACCTAGCCTCAAAGATGGAACTGAAAATCGCCAAACCCTACATTTGATAAAAATGTAGGCAAGAGTATGCGTTAGTACAAAATGTCCTAAATATATTAACTAGCATAACATCATAAGAGCATAACAAAAGTGTTAGCCAACAACATAAGACATAAGTCATAAACATAAGAGATAATAACATAATCATAAACATAATCTCTAACATAGACATAATATAAGCATTAGTCATCATAAAGTATGGTCCATATACATAGTAAATACTTAGACCTTCATATCATAAAAGAACCACTTCATAAGTAACCTCCAAATGTACTTGTGCAGTGCATGAATGAGATCCCATAATCGCATCCATGCTAATTATTCCCTTTGTTCATCATAATCATACTTACCATCTCATGGTCTCATCTTTAGCTTACTTCTCATAGACAAGGGAATCTTCACCTTTAGTCAACATATCGTGGAAGAAAACTATAGCAACAATCCAAGCTAAGCATACATCATATCAGAGAAACACTTCATAATTAGCTTCAAGTCATACTTGTGCAATGCATGGATAAGACCCCATAATCCTACCCATACTAAGTACCGATTTAGGCTATCATACCTAATTAATTTCTATTTATGATTTATAGACTACCAAGGAATAGCACCCTATTAGGCTAGACTGATGAGTCCTGGATTTGGACTTATTTAGGGATTTGTTTATATAGATTTAGTGTCCTCAATTGCTTAATTTATGCCAATAACTTATGTAAAATTCTTGATTTTCAGGTATATGGATTAAGGAACAAATCAAGGACACTAACAAGCAAAAATGAAGAAGATAGGCTGAAGAAATGAAGATGGGCGAGCCTAAGGATCGCCAAGAGCACTCGACGTGTAGCTGAGTGGCTCATCAGAGGGCCTAAATTTCTAGTGTGCCAAGCCCCGAAGGAAAAAACCAAGTTGGCGATGAAATGGAACAGTCGATGGATCACCGAGTGATTCTACAAAGCCAATATAGATCACCCAAAGTTACAAACCTTGAGGATGCTGAATGCCAAGGCAAAAGGGTTATTGAAGAGACCAAAGGGATGCTCGCCGAGTGGTTCGGCGAGCCTGACTTACTGTGCTGAATGGGCTTTCGTAGCTTATTATCGACGACTATAAATACATTTTTGAACATTTAGTTTAGTATCTTTGAACCTATCTTTTATCATTTTTGAGATACTTTAGACATGAGAAACACTTTAAACATTTTTGATATATTGGAAGTTGGTCTTTAAGATTCATCAATTAGAGAATTACAAGGATGAAATTACTCTTACCCAGTTGATGGATAATCAATTTGGTAACTGTTTTTACCTTTTTATAATGTCTAGCTAAAGCCCCAATTCTTGGGGTGTGATCATGTGATTATGGGATGATTTAGCTTATGGGTATCGCTAATTGTTAGTTTAAATGCTACTTAAAAGTGAGTTTAACCATTAATTGTGGTTTAATTTAAGAATTGTAGTTGTAAATGCAGTTCTATTTTTATGTTCTTGGCTTGCTCGAGAGAGAGGTTTTAGAACTAAGGTGTTTGGTTAATGGTTAGTGGGTATTGGGTTGATTTGGGTTTAGCTCGAGAGAGTAAATCCTAAACCCTTTCCAACACATTTAGCTTGAAAAAGTAAATGGGTTCAGGTGTGGGCTAATCTTAATTTGCATGCTTGCTGATGTTCGAGAGAAATCACCTGATTCGGGGTACTTGTTTAAGAGAAAATTACCTCCCTTATAGCCTAGCCTACTCATTAATATCTGGTTATTTACTAATAGTTGCAATTACCTATATGTTTATATGTGCCTATAATCAATCACATCCCAAGAATCCGTCTCATTATTGTTAATTTCTAGTATTTGTAATTGTTTGTAGTTGATAGTTTCAAAACCAAAACACCTTATTCTACATTCATGTCATCCCCTTACTTGATTATGTCTTTTTAATAGATAATTTATATTCCTATGGATGATTAGACCACATTCATACTTTTTAATTGATCTGAAACACGTACCGCTCTCTATGGGATTTGATCCAAACTCATTTAGTTGGGTTTTATACTAATTTATGATCATTGAACACCTAGAATTGGATGAGGTGTGCTTCAAACGTTAAATCAATATGGTGCCGCTACCGGGGAGTTGTGTTGGTTGAAATTCTTTTGGTGAAGTTGAAATGTGTTCTCGTTAGTCATAGTTGAATCTACTTATTTTTAGTTTTGGTTTTTGTGTTGCTTGTTGAACAGAGGAAATGAGTGTTAACGGTAGAAATGGTAGCCAAGTGGGACACCAAGATGACATCGGGAATCTCAATGATGTCAACAACCTGAATGTGAATGACCCAAATCTAGTTGGTGGAGTTGGTGCCATTCATCTACCTCCTACTGAGGAAAACGCGGTGTTTTACATTACCAGTACCATGTTGCAGCTCTTAAAATTGAATGGTTTGTTTGGTGGGCTGGCTCATGAGGATCCCCATGAGCATATAAGGAAATTATTGATGTTTGTGGACCGTTTTCCTTTAAGAACATATCTCTAGAATTGGTTCGGCTGAGGTTGTTCCCATTTTCTCTAATGGGAGAAGCATGCAAGTGGTTGGCTGAGTTTCCAAGAGACTCTATCACTTCGTGGGAAGATCTTATTACAGCATTCCAAGTTCGATTTTTCCCTCCTTCGAAGATGATGATTCTTGGGACAATATTCAAAGCTTCAAACATTTGGACGGTTAGCCAATCCATGAGACTTTGCTAAGGTTTAAGAAGTTGGTGTTGCAATGCCAAGCTCATGGATCGCCCGATAATGTACTGCTACAATACTTCTACAGAAGCAGCAATTCGGTTAACAAGGGAATGGCTTATCAACTTTCTCCAGAAGTTTCAATGCAACATCCTTATGTGATAACAGCCCAATTTCTAGATGGTATGACCAAGATTAACCGAGCATGGAACACCCGTGAAGATCAAGTCTCTCCTCTTACTTACAAATTGACTAAGGAACAGATTGAGAAAGATTAAGAGAGAGACCAAAACATGGCAAAGATGATGACCCAGCTGGACATATTGGCCAAGAACGTCATGGGTATTGCTACGAGGAGTCTTAATGTAGTCGGTGTTGGTGGTGTAAACCCCGAATAGACCAAATTTGAAGCGTTGTACAATTAGGAAATGAACTTCTTAGCAAACCAATGAGGAGGTTATCGTGCAAACTACCCAAGGTCGGGTAGTAATCAAGGTTGAATAGAGATGAGGTTTGGAGAGTTCGTGGTAGAGAGTGGCATGATCGTAACGCCACTAGGAAGGAAAGAGAAGGGGAGAAGGATAGGTGTGTTCCTCGCCACGAGCGCCAAAAGCCCAATGATTCTGAGGGTGGCCAGACTGAGGATATGCTCTCACATGTTCTCAACAAGGTTGAAGGGTCTCATAGAGTTTTGAAGGAAATGAAGGAAGATGTATCGACTCTCAACCAGACGGTCACCTTTCATTCCGTCTCTATCAAGCAGTTGGAGACCCAAATGGGTCAAATCTCTTAACATCTTAACTCAAGACAACAAGGAGGGTTGGCTAGTGATAATATGGAAAACCACAAAAATGATGCTTGAATGGGTACTTGCGTCGTGCCACAACATTAACTACAGAGCTTCTTGGGAGGCAAACCATGTTTTTAATGCTTTGTGTTTTTATTTTGAATAACGGGTGTTGATTGTGCAGGTCGAAGTGTGAAATGTGTTTGAAATATGCAGTTTGGCTAGCTCAGAATCCAGTCGGCGACTCGCCAAAGAGGTCGGTGAGACCAACTTTGACCACCATTTGACTCACAAAAATAGTAGGTGGGAGCCTATAAAACTCGGTGGGCCAAGGGACGAGTTGGCGACTCGTCGAATAGGTCGGCAATCCTGACTCTATCTGCCGTTCGGACCCCCAAATTAACTGGAGGTCCTGTAAAACTCAGCAAGGCAAGTAATCACTCGGTGCATCGCCGAGTAGTTCGGCGAAGGTGACTAATATAACCTAAAGGGCTGCGAACTAAAAGGTTTTAAAAGGCCAAAGGTTTAAACTTTCAAACTCTTTCATATTCCCTTATTTTAGCCTCATACAATCACACCCGCACTCTTGATTTTGCATATTTTTCTAGTTTTATTGCTTTTTTGCTCTTGATCTCGTGTTCGGAGTTGGAATACACTGTCGCCTAGCTTTATAAACTTATATTTCGGCATTAAAGGTTGGTTTTCCAAACACTAAACTCTCTAATAGTGGTTGAACTCAAATGCATTTTTTTAAATCTTGATTTATGTGTGCTGGGCCTATTCTTATATAGTAATTGTGTTCTAATTACCTATTTTACTTTCAAAATCATGCCTCAATTTCTTAAAATGGTGATTTTCCAAATTATGTGCTTTAAAATTGATCATAAATTATTGGGTTGTGGTATTTTGTTGTTGGGCCTAGTCGGGTGTAGTCTGAGTAACCCCAATTGTGTTAAATGACGTACTTTGCCCAATGATTGAGTGGTTGACGTCATTCTTAAGGGCAAAAGTCGTCAAATGGCCAATTTTGCCAAACCGGGGGAAGTCTAAGTACCCCGGTGGCATGGGTCTAATGGGTCTAAACTTAATTGAATGAGTGTGTGGTTTTATTTTGTTTTCAGGGGCTGCGGGCTTGACTTTAGGATGTAGGGTTGAGATTTGGCATGTTGAGCAATTCAGCGAGTAGGGTCGAGCTTGTTGAACCACTCGGTGGTTCACCAACATCCCCCTTGATAGCCCTTAATTTCGTGTTTTTCTTGAGTTAAAGTCTGTAACTTTTGGCAAGAAGCCTAAGCTCACCGAGTTCACTCCAAGGCTACCATGAAATTGTCAAGGCCTAACAAAATCATGCTATCATGCAAGTACTTGATGATACTAGTGCAAGCTACCCTAAGGAAGAGTATGATTTCTCAATCCTAGGCTACCATGAAAACTCCTAACTCAAGCTACCAAGCTTGATCTTGTCTTACCAAGTCAAGCTATTCATGAAAGGATCTTATAAGCTATTCTAGTCTACCATTTTTTATTCATTTTAAGTGAGCAAAACTTTCAACCTAGAATCATTCTATGTGAGAAGACCTTTTACATTATAAATTCATGCATTCATATGTTTACAAAGTAGGTCATGGGGTAAAGGCCTTCCACAACAACTCTATCTATTAGTCTACCAATTTAAGGCAATATATCTCATCATATTAGGCTTACTATAAAAGCCCTAACATACATCATTCACCATATTAGCTTTACTCTCAATGCCCTAGTGATCAATATTCATGACTACAAGCCTTACTCTTAAATCTTTACCTCTTACTATCATCATACATATCTAGATCACAAGACATTCTAGTCACAAGCTTCATATTTAAGCAATTCTAGCCATAATTCATCATAAAGGTTCAACCCCAAGCTTTACTAGTCATAATGCATCATATATACGTTATTATAATTAAATTCATGTTTACATACTTCTATTTTTGAACAATTACTATACATGACATCAATTCTAGAAGATCACCTATGAATCCTCAATTTCCCTTCACACGGGATAAACCCACATTACTTCAATTTCATCAATTTGACTAGGGTTTAGCATGGAAAACATGTAAATTCATCATAATATCATGATTCACTACTAATTCAATAATAATAAACAATCAATACCCACTCAATTGGGTCAACATATAACATAACCCACATCATTCAAGAAACCCTAACTAGAATTGGGGATTTTCTTCATCAAATTTGGGAATTCTAGGGGGATCCATGGATGGAAGAATCCATGGATGAATAAGCTAACATACATTGATTATAAATCCTTACAAATCTTGCAACAATAGAGTCTTGTTCTTGACCTAGGCTTCAAGCTCTATCTTCTTCTTCAAGTCTTAGAGAGAAATATTTAAGAGGAGAGCTTTTGGGGATTTGATTTGGGTCTTGGGATATAATGACTTAATTGGGGTGGTCAAAGGATTAAAATAACTTATATAGGTGTACTAAGACTAGGCAAAATGACCCCATTCAATAACTACCTAATATAGAATTTCCCTAAATACCCCTCACTAGGCAGCCTACTCCCAGGAACCACGACAGGGCTCACGAGTTGTGGTCAAGACCACGAGCCGTGGTTCTGCCTGTGGTCTTTGGGCAGTGGCTTGGCCTTCTCAAGTTGAATGCACCTTCACGATCCTTCCCACGAGTCGTGGTCTTCACCATTGTCCATGAAGTGGCTCGTGAAGGTGACCCACTCTGAGGCAGCTTCATCCTAGCTACTGCCTTAGCTAGCACGAGCCACACCCCAAGCCATGGTTGTGGTCGTGAAGTGCTTAGCAATCCTTGGGGCAGCCTTGGCTCTTGACCCTTGCCTTGGCTCTTTTTGTCCTCACACTTAGCCCTAGTTGGCCTACTAAACTACAGGGTGTAGCAATATCTCCCCCTTCGGAACATTCGTCCTCGAATGATACTCTAGGCACTTCATAAGGTCACGACTATAGACTAGCAACCCATCATGCATGCAACTCATCTAAATTCACACAAGCAAAAAGGAGGAACTTCATCTCAAAGCTAAACATACTCAATGTAACAGAAGGAAGTAGAAACTACATCTAACAACCCAAGATTCAAGAAATTCTCATAACTAGTCATGTTCAACAAGGAACTAACATCTCCTAGTCATAAAATGATCAACATACGCTCATGGATCTCATATGCAATTTACTCTCAAAAAGCAATCATTTAAGGAGGAGTCTTTCAACTCCAAACTAAGGCATGCTCATATATTCATTTCCTGAAGTTCTATAGGCAATTCATACTCAATGCACTACAACATGAGGAAAATAATGCACATAAGTCATTTCTACTAAGACTTAAGATTTTTCATGAACATGCATATAAAGACATCATGACAACACATAAACACACAATGACTTTGCTATTTAACCACATCATATCCCCCTTGGAAGTAAGCCCATGCGAACTTTCTAAGCACCATCACCTTTAATTATAATGTCGGATTAAGTTATTATTTAAACTTTCACCAACATACCTAAAGCTCAAAATGGCCAAGTAGCGTTCTAATATCAACAACACATAACCATAATAAAGCTCTTTCATACTAAAGACAACATCAAAGTCTAGCATATCAAGTCACAAAATACAAGCATGTCCGGAATCTAATAAAGCATAAAGCACATATCGGTAGCAACATTAGGAGGTCACTGTTGTTCATTTCAAACTTAAAGAACATAGAACCTATTCTTCTTTTGAGCATTCTCATCCGAACCTCTAGGAGCAACTTGCTTACCCTCTCTCCTCATAGTTTTTTGCTTTTGGGCAATCTCTCATCTTCTGGCCACTTTCACAACAACTAAAGCAACCTTCTCTACTGGCCAAATACCTACCCACATGTTTCTTTCCACATTTAGGACAAGTAGGCCACAGGGACTCATTACTAATTTCGGGTGGCTTAGGGTTAGACACCCTTTCTTCCTTATACTTAAAAGCAATAGAAGCACTTTGTCCGGAAAATTTTTGTCGATTCTTAGAGCGACCATGTCCATCGAACCCATCATGAAAGGACTTATCATCTTCCATTCTAGACCTCATTTTCTTTTCCTTGAGTTTATCTTTCTCTATATATTGGGCATACACCATAAGACATGAGATATCCATATCATGAAGGAGAATTACCATATGACATTCTTTTCCTACTATGTCGGACACACCCATCAAAAACCAGCTCATCATATCCTTCGAATCCAATACCATAGATGGAGCATACTTGGATAGTTGGGTACATATCAAGGCATACTTCTTAACACTCATGCTACCGTGCTTAAGGTTAATGAACTCTTCTACCTTCACTTGCCTCATATCTCGGTGAAAGAACCTAATAAGAAATGCTAACATAAACACTTCCCTCTCTATGGGCCCCGCTCCTGCCGGTCTACTCTCGTTCAATAGATCATACAATGTTTGAGACACACCTTTCAATTAGTAAAAGGCTAACTCCGCTTTCTCTACCAAATTCACCCCCATGATATCAAGTTCCTTATATACCTCATCTAAAAACTCCTTAGGATCCCCTTCCACTTTGGAGCCATAAAACTTCGAAGGGTTCACCCTTATAAAATCCCTCACTCTTAAAGACGCGGAATTCACATAAGGATTCACTGGAGCAACCACTTCCCTATTGACTTGAGCCGTCATGGCTTGAACCAACATTTGAAAAACCAACCTAATCTCCGTATTTGACATATTTGAAGGATCAATTGGAGCTTGAGGAGGATCTTGGAAAGGAACCTCTTGCCCCACATTGTCTTCATCACTACGCCTAGCATTTACCCTTGTATTAGCCATATCCTGAAAACCATAGGGCAAAGATTAGGAGAAAGACCTAATAGAGCTAAACTTTATGACACGACTTAGAGAAAAAAGAAATGAAATTTCCTAATCATCTAGTAGCTTCCTAATTATAAATGTGGCGTGCTTCACACTTATTAACAAGACTCTACAAGACGTGATTTTGAGAGAATCTTAGAATCACTCTAAAACCTTGTGCTCTAATTACCAAGTTTGTGTAACAACACTCAAAATGAAGTAGGGTAAAGTAGAGCCTCACATGGGTTTTATGCATTAATAACTTGTTAAAATAATGAAGAATAGTCTTTTTAGTCAGTTATAAAGACTTTGGAAGTCAAACGTCAAGGGACGACCAAGACGTTAGGAAACTAGTCTTCTATGTGTTGGTGTGTTCTAGTATGTTGTTCATTTTTTTATGTGTTGTTTGGAGTCTAAAATCAATGGAGGTGACCCTAGTGTCTTAATAAATATTTTTAGGGTCAAAATGTTAGAGTACGACTCCCCGAGCCACCTTAAGGGTCCCTAAGGAGGACCCCAACCCTTGGCCGACCAAGCTAGCAAGGTAGCTTGAAGTTGTTCATGGAGGGAGTGGCTCCGCGTCACTGACCTGCTCCACCAATGGCCAAAGGGTGGATCCGCGTCGCGGAGACACCGCGGACTCTACTATCTCGGAATTTAATCTCCAGAAACTCCATAGAACACATCCGCGTCGTGGACTTGGTTCCCGACGAAATCTGCGAAAATAAAACTCAAGTTTGACTTGTTTAAAAGGTCCAACTAAGTGAGGGGCAGTTTGGGTACTTTGGGGAATTATTATAAACAGTTATTTTACCTATTTTAGGGTATTTTAAGTTGGTTAAAACCCCAAAACTTAGAATTTAGACCCCATTTTTCAAATTGACCCTTCCTTTTCAAAATAGATTCTTTGAAAAACCCCATTGAAGACCTTGATGAAGCTCAAGTTAGAAGATGGGTTTTCAACTAATTTCTTCTTCAATATCATGGGTCTTCAATGATTAAGGTATGGTAACTGTTGATTCTAAATCATTATTTTGATGAATTAATGTGGAATTAAGGTTTTTAAGATAATTTTCAAATGAATTATTGAAGAACCCATGATCCTCAAATTCTCAAAAATTGGCCTATGATGTGGGTCTTTGTGAATATGATCTCTATTGGTGAAATTATGTTTAGATTAGATTGTATTGATGTTTCGTATGATTATCTATACTTATTCAGGTTGAATTGTTGGTATATTAATGAGTTGAGAATTATGGCCTTATGGGCAAAGTTATGGGTTGATCCCTTTGTTTATAGAATTGTACTTAGATTATGTTTATGTTGTTGAATTACATTGTTGATTCCTATTTCTATCTATGTCAATTGATTATGAATTGTTGAGGATTGATCCATGGTGATCATGGCTTGGAGAATTGGTAAGTTGACCTAACTTCTAGTCTATAGTATGAGAATTGATATTGTATGGTTTGGTCCACTTATGGTGGCGGTGTTTACTGCTTGTTTGTCTATGCATGTTGAGATCATGGCCTTGAAGGCAATAGATGTGAAGTGAATTGATGTCTATGATAAATATGTTTATGAAGTTGTGCTATGAATGTTATGTATGAAAGCCTCAATGCTAGCATGATGTTTAAAGTGTGTTGATGTTGAGGATTATAATGTGAATGCTAATTTTAGGGATAAGGTGTGGTCTACATGATTGATTTTGTTAAGTACTATTGTGGAAGGACCCCTACCTATATAACTGATATATGAATGTGTGATCATATACAAGTTAGGAGTACCTATTCAATGTTGAATATGTCGTTGTCTTCTATGATGAAGTGTGGGTGTGTGGTCTAGAATCATTAAAGGCTTTATATGTGAATTGCTTATGATTTGGGGACATTGTGAATGTGTTGTGATCCCTTGAAGGGAAGTCCACTCAATGTCAATGTTGTTGTTATTATGTCACTATGAGGACCACTATGCACACACACACTCTACATGTATAGCTATGAATATGATGTGTTATGGTGTCTATTGAAAGGTTAACTCTTATATGCACCCTTATATTATATTATGCATGCAAAGTGTATGATTAGCAAGGTATGAATATATGTTGTATAAAGGTGTTTATGTGAAAGGCTTTCTTAGATATGTACACACACACATGAATGATAGAATAAGGTTGATGATAATCTAGTGAAAGTGAGTCGCTTGAAAGGTTTCCTCAACTGTACTCTAAACTAGACTATGTTATGAATATGGTATGACTATGTGACAGGTCATTCTCACATAATATAGGTTCTATGATGAAAGGTCATTATGATCTTTGAAACCTTTGAGCTATATGACATGAGGGATTAAGTCCCTAAAGCATATTTTATGAACTAATGTTAAATAAAAGCTTAAAGATGTTTAAAAATGGAGTTGGAGCTTAGCACCGACTGAACATGAAAAATGAGAGTAGGGTCTTCACGTTTAGCAAGTTCGGCTTCCCACAAGAGAACCTTCACGTTTAGCAAGTCTGGGTTCCCAACATAGATGTTGTCTCATGAGATGGAAACCTCCAAGACTAGTAAGTCAAGGTTTCTAGTAGCAATCTCCTTGTTCCATAACTACGTGCCCCCGTAGGTCTTATCTTAGTGGATCCACTTGATAGCTATTATGTATGTTGGTCCTACCTTGGCAAGTAGTACCCTCTCTTTTCGGTGTGGGAGTAGAACAGGAGATTCCATGTAGCTCACATGATCTATGTCGGTTATGGAAATGTCTCCCGAAAGTTAAGAAATGAACTAAGATAAGAATATGGACTTTAGTCATGATTTATTCAAGAGTTATTTAGTGTAGGTAGGACTATGGACCCTACTTATACATTGCACAAGTGGACTCTAAGAGAGGTTATGATTAGGCTCTTAATGTAATGAAGATTATGGTCTATGTATGTTAATATGAAGGCATGTTAAGGTTGACTTTACTTATGTCAAGACATGAAGTATGATTATGCATGTGAATACAGTTATTACTTCTTAATGGGTTTGCTTAGTATATGTCGGGGTATGGGACTCCACGTGTACATTGCACAAGTGAGCTTGTGAAGGGGTTGTGAGGGTGGTTTACCTATGATATGAATTAAATGAGTTATGACTAATGATGTAGTAAATGAATGAGTCGTTATATGATATTATGAAGTATGTTGGTCTTATGTCTAATGTTAAATGAGGATGTTATGTCTTGTTGAATATGATGTGCCTAGTCTATGGTGGCTTCTTAGGAACACTTGGTGTGAGTAGTAGTATGGGATGCTACTTGCACATTGCGCTAGTGTGACTTAAGGGTTGTCTTAGGTGATGGTTCAAATGTGAAGACTATGTCTTATGGTGTGCTTATGACTCTATGAATATATATGGTTGGATTGATGAAGGTTTTATGTAAGTTCACCCTTGGTAACCTTAAGGTGATACATTGCACCAAGTATTCCCTAAGGATTGCTTGATGAATGGATATAAGATAAAGAGGAAGGTAATGTATTGTATGCATTGAATGTGCCTAAGATGTTATAAGCGGCTCTGTGTGCTTTTACGAATGGTTTCCATGTGTATGATGATGTATGTGGTTTATATTGTTCCTATTGTGCTAAATGTTCTTGAACTTTCTCTAAAAAGGCATGATGCATGGTTTCCAACTATATGTCCCTTTTAAAAGCATGTTTTTGCATGGTTATCATACTTAGTGCATTCTTGTACTAACACTATTCTTCTTCATCTTTTAACACCAAGTGTAGGTTGTGGTGGCTAAAGGGCCTTTCCTAGAAGTGATGAGCTTGGCTTACTATTCCCAAGTTTTGGTGTGTCCTTAAAGATTCAAGGACCTTTATGTTAAACATTTTCCTTAAGTTTAATGTACTAGATAGTAGTTTCTTTTGTATTATAAGGGCTGTGACCCTCTTGTGTTGTAGTCGTGTTTTAAGATGGCTACCTTGAGACGTAGTACTCCGATTTTGTATGGCCAAATTCTCCTTGCTTGAATAGAAAGTTTACCTTCCACTGGTTGTTCAAGGATCTGTGAAAGGTTCACGGTTGGGCTAGGGTTTGAGAACCTGCCCACTAACCCGCCTTGAACTTTCCAAATCAATCACACAAAATTCTAAGGTGTTAAAATATCTCCTTCTTAGGAACATGCGTCCTCCAATGGAACTTAATCTAGTATGAAGAGAGTAGGAGAGAGCTAATAACCCAACATGAAAGTGCAAATTTTTCATCAAATGCACATAACAATGGAGGAAAATTGACTCCAAGCTAAGACATAATAAATCATCACTTCGTAAACCATACATGCATGCATATGGAAACATGAGAAAAACTAAGACACATGAATACAAAAGAATGAACCACGATGAGCTAAATACCTCAAGCTAGATTGGGATCGGAGGGAAAGAGATGAGGATGTCAGGACATCATATCAGCCTCAGCCTCCCAAGTAGCACCCTCAACTATTTAATTCCTCCACAACACCTTTACGGATGCAACTTCCTTTTTCCTCAACTTACGAACTTATCGGTCTAAAATCTCAACTGGAACCTCTTCATTAGAAAGATTCTCCTTAACTCCCAGCCCTTCCAAAGAAATAATAGATGTCAGGCCTCAAACACACTTCATCAACAAGGAGACATGGAATACCGGATGTACCAATGCCAAATCATTAGGAAGCTCAAGTTCATAACCAACCTTGTGAATACGACGCAACACTCGATAAAGACTAACATAATAGGGACTAAGCTTCCCTTTCTTACCAAACCTCATGACATCCTTCATAGGTGAAATTTTCAAGTAAACCCAATCATCAACATCAAACTCAAGATCTCTTCTTCTAACATCGACATAGAACTTTTGTCGGCTTTGAGCCGTTTTCAACCTTTCTTTAATGAGTCAAAAAAATTTCATAGCCTCTTGAACCAATTCGAGCCCTACCAAAGCAACCTCACCAACTTCAAACAAACATATAAGAGATCTACACTTCCTACCATAAGGAGCCTCAAATGGAACCATACAAATACTTGAATGATAGCTGCTATTATACGGAAACTCAATCAAAGGCAAATGATAATCACAATTACCGTTGAAGTCAATCACAGAAGCTCTCAAAATATCTTCTAAGGTTTGGATAGTATGCTCCGCTTGGCCGTCGGTTTGAAGATAAAAGGTCGTACTAAGTTTGACACGGGTACCAAGACCTTTTTGGAAGGACGTCCAAATTTGGGAAGTAAATTGGCCTCCATGATCGGATATAATTGAAAGGCAAACTCCATCCAAACTAACCATTTCCTTTATATACAACATAGCATAATCCTCCACCGCATAAGAAACCTTGACGAGAATGAAATGAGCCGACTTCTTCATATGATTTACAATAACCCAAATCAAGTCATCTTGGCGCCGGGTGCGGGGTAAACTAACAATCAAGTTCATATTCAAGTATTCCCACTACTAAGTAGGAATACTAATATCTCGAGACAAACCTCTTGGCTTTTGATGCTCAACTTTCACTTGTTGACAATTAGGACACTTAGCCACGAATTCTGTAATATCTTTCATAATGTCATTCCACCAATAGATCTCCCGCAAGTGACGGTACATTTTGGTAGCTCCCAGGTGAATAGAATACCTAGAACTATGGGCTTTTGCCAGAATCTAATTTCTCAATTCATCAACATTCAGAACAGATAACCTCTCTTAATATCAAAGGGCACCATCTCCCTCATGGGAGAAAGCCTCAATGGTTTATTCGGAAACCGACTTCTTTAAGTCAACTTACCGTATCAAGATCTTGCTTAACTTTCACATCCGATACAAAAGATTATTCTGAATCATTATGAGTAACTACACCACGACCATTAGAATCAACCAACCGAACATCCAATTGGGCCAATAAATGAACACCATAAACTTACTCCTTCTAGTCATCCTCAACATGAGCAATGCTACCCATTGATAGTCGACTAAGAGCATCTTCCACCATATTCTCCTTATCGGGATGATAGAGGACACTAATGTCGTCATCCTTGAAATACTCAAGCTACCTCCTTTGGTAAAGAATTAAGTCCTTTTGAGTGACCACATAATTCAAACTCTTGTGATCCATGAACACATCTACTTGCGCACCATATAATTAATCTCTCCTAATCTTTAGAGAAAACACCACCGCTAACTCTAAATCATGAGTTGGATACTTTTTTTCATGCACTTTCAGTTGCCTCGAAGCATAAGCAATGATTTTCCCATGTTGTATCAAAACACAACTAAGACCAACACATGAAGCATCACAATACACCACAAAACCATCTGATCCTTCCAGTAGGGTAAAAATAGGAGTCGAAGTGAGTCTATCCTTCATCTCTCGGAATCTCTTCTCAAAAGCTTCCAAGCATAGGAATTTAACTTTATTTTGAGTCAATGTTATCAAAAGTAAAGTAATTGAGGAAAATCCTTCCACAAACCTTCTATAATAACCCGTCAAACCCAAAAAACTCTATTTATCTAAAGCATACAAAGGTCTAGGCCAATTCTTAAGCACCTTAGATATTTTAGGATCGACTTGAATATTTTCACTAGAGACAATATGGCCAAGGAAAGCAACAGAACTCAACCAAAACTCACACTTGTTAAGCTTAGCATACAAATCGTGATCCTTGAGAATTTGTAACACAAATCTCAAATGCTCAACATGTTCGTCCTCACTTCGTGAGTAAATCAAAATATCATCAATAAATACAATAACAAACATATGAAGGTATTGCTTGAAGACCTTATTCATCAAATCCATAAATGCCACCGGGGCATTAGTCAAACTATAAGACATCACCAAAACTCATAATGACCATGCCGAGTTAGCAAAATCATCTTAAGAATGTCACTCTCTTTCACCATCAATTGGTGATAACCCGACAGGAGGTCAATCTTAGAGAAGTAACTCACTCCTTGGAGTTGATCAAATAAATCATTGATCCTTTGAAAAGGATACTTAATCTTAATGGTAACTTTGTTCAGTTGTTGGTAATTAATGCACAAGCAAAGTGAACCATCTTTCTTATGAACTAAAAAAATTGAAGCATCCCATGGAGAGATACCAAGTCGGATGAAACCCTTATCAAACAAATATTTCAAATTCTCCTTTAATTCATTAAGTTCTATCGGATCCATACAGTGAGGAGGAATAGAGATAGGCTACATATCTGGGAGAAGGTCAATTATGAAGTCTATTTCATGTTCGGGAGGAACACCGAGTAGATTATCAGAAAAAACTTCTGGAAACTACTTTGCAACGGGGACTGTCACGTCCCAAGGTAGACCCTAGGTATAACATGGAATATAAGACCCCGAGAGTCCCCATGCAAACCACTTAGCATAGCTCATACAAAATAACATAAATCAAAAGATTTAAGAGAGTTTTAAAACATAAGAATTTCTTCAAATGAAGCGGAAGTCTAACAATGTCTCAAAGCCATATAGTACAAAGGAGTAATCAAATTTAAGAGAGTTTTAAAACATAAGAATTTCATCAAATGAAGCGGAAGTCTAACAATGTCTCAAAGCCATATAGTACAAAGGAGTAATTAAATTTAAGAGAGTTTTAAAACATAAGAATTTCATCAAATGAAGCAGAAGTCTAACAATGTCTCAAAGCCATATAGTACAAAGGAGTAATCAAGACGTAACCCGTACATCAAGTTCCAAATTGAAAAGTAAAGACAATATGAAATAAAGGCTCGGTCCTCAGAACATGAGGACTCACCAATCTTCAAGCTTCTACTGAGAGATCCCTAGCCACGAAAATGTGAATTTAGAGCATTGGACCCTACATTTGGGGAAATGTAGGCAAGAGTATGCATTAGTACAAAATGTACCAAGTATGATAGTAATGCATTGAGTATGAAATCATACAAAAGGGGCCTTTTGTGATATGCAATGAACAAGCTAAAACATGATATAAAAGAGTTAGAAAACATAAGTCATAAAACATGGTCATTGCAAGTAGACATCATCTTAAAACACATATGAGATTATTATTGAAGTAATCTTTATTCGTATATGTGGGAGAATTACCTTTAACCAATCTGTAAAACCATGTGAGCTATTAACATGGAATTTTGTGTCTACCCCACACCGAAAAAAAGGTGTTCTTACTTGTCAAGGTAAGAACCATGAACTTCTCGCTTACGTGGATCCACTAGCTAATTTCTATCTAGAAAACCTATGGTGGCCATAATTTATGAGACACGGATAATCTCCACTTTTCCACTTGGTGCTAAGCATAACCCCCATGAAACATTCATTAGTCTTATTCATCTTTTATTAAAGGATTTGTGTCCTCACTCTTGTCTTTTATTAGAGGAAATGGGTAATCGCCGCTTGCCTTATTCTTAGAATAGCTCTTTAACTTTGATTCATTTTAGGTGAAAAGACCTTTCAACCTTAGAATCCTTTATTTGAGAAAGCATTTCACATTCATGCATGCATTAATTATGTGAGAAAGCCTTTCACAACATTTAATAATAACAACAACATATATGCTTACTCTCAAAGCAACTTACATCATATTTCATCAATTTCATAAGAACATGCATATTTCCAAAATTCTCCTTTAATAGTTCAAAACCCACTTTCAATCATCATAATCTAGAAAACATGGGTTCATGGGAATTTATCTTAAAAACATGGAAACCTCTCAATGCATAATAGATCATAAAACAATCAAATAAATCAACATTGAAAGGAACCCATGACTTAGAAGAAAACCCTAACTCAATTGGGGATTTCTAACTTTATAAATTGGAGAATTTCGGAACTCCATAGATGAAGACTATCATACCTTGATGCTACAAGCTTGCAATCAATGGGGGATTTGGAAACTTGATCTTGAAACCGTAGCTTTCTTCTTCGAACTTCTAGAGAGAGAAATTTTAGGGAGGGTGAACTTGCTCTTCTTTTGAGAATTTGAGAGAATGAATTGATTTGGGTGATTTTGGGGTTAAAACCCTTTAAATAGGGCCTTGAATTATGGACAAAACGACAGGGTGTTGAATTAAAACAATTAGGAAAAGGCCCAAAATCCGCTGACTAAACACTGATGGACCCATTTGACAGTGGCCTTCATGTCTCGCTGACATGGGTCGTGAGGAGACCCTTGATTGGGGGCCTTCCTATGCCATTGCCACGGCGGCCCTAATGGCCTGTCAAGGGTGCCACAGACCGTTTTGTCATCCGTGGTCCTTGACCAATGGCTTGGGAAGGACCTGCTATTGCTAACCTTCTTAACGATGCCAGTGACGGCCCGTCAACCTCACCACGGGCCGTCTAAACCTCTGTGGGAGGGACTCCTGCAAGGAAAACATTTGGGAACTTACCACAAGCCACCACACGGACCGTGGTCCCCTTCACGGTGTGTTAGGGGCTCAGTGGAGGGTTTCATGGTCCTATTTTGGATTGTAAGTTTCCCACTTGGTCCTTAAATTTCGATATGTTACAGTATCTCCCCCTTGGGAACATTCATCCTCGAATGAAATTTTAAACATCATAAGTAAGGTAGGAACTCAAACCTATCAGCCCAACATGTATGAAATCACATAAATGTACATATTCGAGTAGGAAACATCAACTCCAAGCTAATGCATGTTCAAAACATGATTTCATGAAGTCTATATGCAACTCATACTCAAATGCACATAAAGATGTAGAAATCTATCAAGTTAACTCATTTTCTCAAAATTTAAGCTTTTCATGAATATTGCATAATGAGGAAATAATGGGAATATTTAAGGCATATGACATCGAAAGAGTAAACCATGAGGAACTAAATAACTCAAGTAAGAGTAGGGACAGAGGGAAAGAGATGAGGATAGTGGGATATCATATCATCCTCGGCCTCCCAAGTAGCACCCTCAACTAATTAATTACTTCATAGAACTTTCACGGAAGCAACTTTCTTGTGTCTCAACTTATTAACTTGCCGGTCTAAAAGCTCAACTGGAACTTCCTCATAAGAAAGATTCTCCTTAACTCCCAAACATTCTTAGGAAACTATAGATGTCGGATCTCCAATACATTTCACAAGGAGACATGGAAAACTAGATGCACGGATTATAAGTCATTAGGCAATTCATGTTCTTAAGCAACTTTGCCAATTCGCCTCAAAATCTGATATGGGCTCACATAGCGGGGACTAAGCTTCTTTTTATTCCCAAACCTCATCACACCCTTCATGGGTGAAATTTTCAAGTTAACCTAATCATTTACATTAAACTCAATATCTCTTATTCCAACATCGATATAGGATTTTTGTCGACTTTGAGCCATTTTAAACCTCTCTCTAATATGCCAAACTTTCTCCATAGCCTTATGAACTAAATTAAGACCTATCAAGGCAACTTAAGCCACTTCAAACCAACCTATAGGAGATCTAAACCTCCTACCATATAGAGCCCCAAATGGAGCCATGCTAATACTAGGTTGATAGTTATTGTTGTATGCAAACTCAATCAAGGGCAAGTAATCGTCCATGTTACCCATGAAGTCAATTACACATGCTCTCAACATATCTTCCAAAGTTTGGATAGTACGCCTTCTTGCCCATCGGTTTGTGGATGAAAGGTTGTGCTAAGCTTCACATGAGTACCAAGGCCCTTTTGGAAAGATTTCCAAACCATAGAGGTAAATTGGGTACCATGATTGGAGACAATAGACAAGGGCACTCCATGCAACCTCACCATTTCCCTCAACTACAACTTAGCATAGTCCTCCGTCGAATAAGAAATCTTGACAAGAATGAAATGAGCCAATTTCGTCATTCAATCTAAATAACCCAAATCGAGTCATGCTGCCATTGGGTGAGTGGTAAACCAACAATGAAGTCCATGTTCAAATCTTCCCACTTCCAACTAGGAATGCAAATGTCTTGAGATAAACCTCCTGGTTTTTTATGCTCAACTTTCACTTTTTGATAATTTGGACAATTAGCGACAAATTATGCAATGTCCTTCTTCATCCCATTCCACCAATAGATCTTCTACAAGTCATGGTACATCTTGGTGGCTCCTGGATGAATGGGATATCGGGAACTATGGGCTTCTAGAAAGATTTGCTTTCTCAAGTCATTTACATTAGGAGCACACAAATGACTTTGATATCTAAGTACACCATCTCCCCCATGGGAAAAAGCCTCTACGGACCTTTTAAGCACCGCTTCCTTCAATTCAACCAAAGTTGGATCAAGACCTTTCTTTGCTTTCACATCTGCCACAAAAGATGATTCTGAACCATCGTGAACTATAACACCACCTTTAGTAGATTCAACTAAACAAACACCCAATCCGGCCAATCAATGAACATCTCAAACCAACTCATTTTTATCATCTTCAATTTGAGTAATACTACACATCGATAACCGATTAAGAGCACCCGTCACCACATTTGCCTTGCGGGGGTGATAGAGAACACTCATGTCATAATCCATTAGTAACTCGAGTCACCTTCTTTGGTAAAGATTTAGATCATTCTGTTTAAACACATATTGCAAACTCTTGTGGTCGATAAAGACATTTACATGAACACCATACAAATAATTCCTCAAAATCTAAGAGCAAACACAATAGACGCTAATTAAAGATCATGGGTAGGATATTTCTTTTCATGAATCTTAAGTTGCCTTGAGCCATAGGCAATAACTTTCCCATTTTGCATAAGGACACATCCTAACCCAATTCTCGAGGCATCACAAAAAACAATAAAACCATTGGTTCCTTCCATTAAAGTCAACACCGAAGCGGAAGTAAGTCTATCCTTTAATTCTTGGAAAGTCTTTTCACATGCTTCGGACCATATGAACTTAACCTTCCTTTGAGTAAATGTCATCAATGGAGAGGTAATTGAAGAAAACCATTCAACAAACCTTCTATAGTAATCGGCTAAACCCATGAAAATCCTAATGCCCGAAGGGCATAGAGGTTTCGGGCATAGAGGTCTAGGCCAACTCTTGACTGCATCCATCTTCTTAAGATCTACCTCAATACCCTTAACGGATACAATATGACCAAGAAAAGCCATGGACCTTAACCAAAACTCGCATTTGTTAAACTTTGCAAAGAGTTGTCGGTCCTTGAGGACTTGCAATATAATCCTCAAATGATTGGTATGCTCGTCTTCACTCCTTGAATAGATCACTATATCATCAATGAACACAATCACAAACATATCAAAGTATTGTCTAAACACCATATTCATCAAATCCATAAATATTGTCGGAGCATTAGTCAAACCGAACGACATTACCAAAAACTCATAATGAACATGCCGAGTTTGAAAAGCCGTCTTCGGAATGTCATCTTCTTTCATCCTCAATTTGTGATAACCCGACCGAAGGTCAATCTTAGAAAAGTTACTTGCTCCTTGAAGTTGGTCAAAAAAATCATCTATCCTTGGGAGAGGATACTAATTATTAATGGTAACCTTGTTCAATTTTCGGTAGTCAATACACATACGAAGCGAACCGTTTTTCTTTCTAAAAAACAACACCGGAGCACCCCATGGAGAGATATTTGGTCGGATGAAACCCTTATCCCAAAAATCTTTTAGTTTCTCCTTCAATTCCTTAAGTTCTACTGGTTGCGTA
This sequence comes from Solanum acaule, assembly GCA_036250505.1. Taxonomy (NCBI): domain Eukaryota; kingdom Viridiplantae; phylum Streptophyta; class Magnoliopsida; order Solanales; family Solanaceae; genus Solanum; species Solanum acaule. Next base: position 29,296 of record JAJOOR010023710.1, read on the forward strand.
TCTGGGAGAAAGTCGATACCAAAGTCTATTTCCCTTTCGGGAGGAACACCGGGTAAATCATCTGGAAACACCTCCAAAAAATTAACAATGGGGACCAACTCAAAAGTAGGGGTCTCGAAATCTATATCCCTCACCCCAACTAGATGGTATATGCAGCCCTTAGATAGCATTTAGACAAGAGACAAACTGACCCTTAGGAATAGAATATCCCCATTTCCACTTTAGAAAGGGTTCATTTGGGAATTGAAACTTGACTACACAGGTTTTACAATAAATAGAAGCATAACATGCATGCAACCAATCCATACCAAGGATAACAACAAAATCTAGCATATCAGGATCTACAAGATCAACATGAGTGACTCTATTGGACAAGGAGACGGGACACTTTCTATAGACCCTCTTTACCATAATAGAATCACCAATTGGAGTAGAGACAAAAAAAGGATCTAACAACAAATTCGAAAGAACATCAAACCTCAAAGCCACATATGGTGTCACAAAATACAAGGTAGCACCAGGGTCAAGTAAAGAATAAACATCAAGTTGGAAGACTTTCAACATATTGGTAACCACATCGGGCAAACCCTCTTGCTCATGACGAGTATGAAGTGCATAGAATATGTTTTGCTTCTGACTCCCACTACAACTGGATGAAGGATTTGGTTGAACTTGTCGACAATTTTCTTCCCCATTCTTAGAAATTGAGGGGAAATCCCTTATCTTGTGGTCCATCTTAACACAACCAAAGCAAGCATTGGAACCAGCTAGACATCTACCCTCATGCTTCTTTCCACATTTAGCACAAGTAGACAATGAAAATCCTCTACCATTTCCTCCTTGAGGCTTAGGGTTAGACACCCTATCTTTGTTTAACTTAGGAGGAGCATTGGAGAAACTTTGGCCGGAAAACCATTGTCGAAACTTGGAACGACCATGTCCATCGGAGGTTGTATGTGAGAAGTTACCATCACCGGTTTGACCCCTTTTTGTCTCCCTAGACCTTTCCCTAAGTTTCTCCTCTTCAATTTGTTGACCATGAACCATGAGACAAGAAATTTTTGTATCATTAATAAGCATAGCAGTACGGCATTCCTTAACCACCATCTCGAACACCCGAAACAAACTTACTCATTCTTGCCCTAGGATCGGCAACCATATTAGGAGCATATCTAGATAATTATGTGAACTTCAAAGCTTATTCCTTCACCCTCATGATTCCTTGACGAAGCTCAAGTATATTTTCCTCCGTCATTTAAAGGGAAAGCACCTATTAAAGAAAGTAACCTTAAGCTTTTCCCAATTGAGAGGACCCGCATCATCCATCCTCCCTTCTTTCCATTGGTTAAACCATATTCGAGCAACACCCATAAGTTGGTAAGCGGCCAATTCCACCTTTTCCACCGGTGTCACACCCATGATCATCAACACTTTATACACTTCATCAATGAACTCTTAAGTGTCTTCCTCAACCTTAGAACCATGAAACTCCGGAGGATTCATTCTAGTGAATTTTCTCACTCTAGTTGCCGTAGTACCACATTTGGGTTCATGGGGACCACAACGTCCCTATTGGCTTGAGCCGTCATGGCTTGAGCAAACACTTGGAAAATAGCACTAAACTCAACAATAGTCACTTGCTCTGCTAAAGGGTCGACCAGAACTTGAGGAAAAGCCTCTTGTTCCACATTCTCTCCCGCATTCCTCCTAAAATATGCCCTTCGAGTGGCCATATCCTGTAAAGCATCAGATAAGGATTTTGAGAGAGGCATTATAGAGTTAAAATCTATCGCACGACTTTAGATTAATGAAAGAAGTGGAGTTTCCTAAACATCTTTTTGCTTCATAAATGTGGCGCACTTCACACTCATGAACAAGACTCTATTCGACGTGGCTTATGAGACTTCCTAGGACCTTTCTAAACCTTGTGCTCTGAAATACCAAGTTTGTCACCACCCAAGGTAGACCTTAGTTGTAACATGGCATATAAGACCCCAAGTGGCCCCATAAAAGCACTTAGCATACGTCATACTACATAATAGAAATCAAAAGATTTAAGAGACAATTTTAAAACAAAAGAGTTTAATTAAATGAAGCGGAATTCCAACAATGTCTGAAAGTCATCTAGTACAAAGGAGTAATTGGGACGTAACCAGTACATCAAGTTCAAAATTGAAATGTAAAGACAATATGAAATAAAGGGCTCGGTCTTAGGAAAATGATGCCTCACCAATATTCAAGCTTCTACTAAGAGATCTGTAGCCACGGAAATGCAAATTTGGAGTGTCGAACCCTACATTTGGGGAAATGTAGTCAAGAGTATGTGTTCGTACAAAATGTTCCAAGTATGATAGCAATGCATAGCGTATGAAATCATGAAAAAGGGAAATTTTTCGTGATATCCAATGACCAAGCTAAAACATGATATAAAAGAGTTAGAAAATACAAGTCATAAAGCATGGTCGTTGCAAGTAGACATCATCTTAAAACACATATGAGATACTTCTTGAAGTAACCTTGATTCGTTAATGTGGGAGAATTACCTTTAACCGACATGTAAGACCATGTGAGCTACTAGCATGGAATCTGGTGTCTACCCAACACTGAAAAGAGGTGTTCTCACTTGCCAAGGTAAGAACCATGAAATTCTAGCGTACGTGGATCCACTAGCTAATATTTATCTAGAAAACCTATGGTGGCACATAGTTTATGGGACATGGGTAATCGCCACTTGTCCACTCAGTGCTAAGCATAACTCCGACAAAACATTCATTAGTCTTATTAATCTTTTCTTTAAGGGACTTGGGTAATCGCCTCTTGTCTTTTATTAGAGGACATGGGTAATTGCCGCTTGCCTTATTCTAAGAATAGCTCCTTAACTTTGATTCATTTTAGGTGAGCAGACCTTTCAACCATATAATCTTTTATGTTAGAAAAACTTTCACATTCATGCATGGATTAATTATGTGAGAAATCCTTTCACAACAATTAACAATAACAACAACATATATGCTTTACTCTCAAAGCAATTTACATCATATTTCATCAATTTCATAAGAACATGCATATTTCCAAAATTCTCCTTTCATAGTTCAAACACCTTCAATCATAATAATCTAAAAAACATGGGTTAAGCATGGGTTCATGGGAATTATTCTTAAAAATATGGAAACTTCTCAATTCATGCATAATAGATCATACAACAATCAAATAAATCAAAATTGAAAGGAACCAATGACATAGAAGAAAACCCTAACTCAATTGGGGATTTCTAACTTTATAAATTGGAGAAATTAGGAACTTTATGGAGCAAAGGGATCCATGGATGAAGACTATCATACCTTGATGCCAAAAGCTTGCAATCAATGGGGGATTTAGAGACTTGATCTTAAAACCCTAGCTTTCTTCTTCCAACTTCTAGTGGGTAAACAAAATCGGTTTTGGAGTTCTTTCAGAATTGGTAAATGTTGAGGCAAGTGAATGCCACCAACATTGGACTCATTCCAAAGGTGGAGGTACTAGAACATGCCAATCAATTTAGCCTAATTGCATGTTGTAATGTAATTTACAAATGCATCTCAAAACTTATTTGCATTAGATTAAAAGATGATGTGAGTCTTTTAGTAACAAACAATCAAGTTGCATTTGTGCAAGGAAGATCAATGGTACATAACATCTTAATTTGTAATGATATGTTTAAACATTATAATAGGAAGACCACTCCTAGATGCTTGATAAAGATAGACCTCAGGAAGGCATATGACATGGTGAGTTGAGAATTCCTAGAGGAAGCTCTAAAAGGGTATGGATTTCTAGCAAGAATCATCAAATGGATTAAGGTATGTGTATCAAGTCCAAAGTGCATTGTCAAGCTCAATGGGAAAGGTCATGGTTACTTTGAAGGAAAGAGAGGATTGAGATAAAGAGATCATATCTTCCCTTTACTAGTTGAACTAATGATGGAGTACCTCTCAAGGTTACTCAAAAGCATGTCTCATTTGCCAGACTTACAGTTCCATGCTATGTGTAAAGCTCTCAGATTGAACCACCTTGTTTTTGTAGATGATCTAAGAGTATCTCCAACCCTATTTTTTATTTTACTCTCCAAATATAGAGTTCTCCAGACAATCAACTCTAACTCAATTCTCTATTTATTCTCTACAAAAGAACCTTCTTCTCTCCTAAATATAATATTATTATTTCTATTTCTTTCTTATTTTCTTATTTCATAAAATAAATTCTTTCTTTCTGTTTTCAAATAATCAATTTATGTAATTTTCATGTGATATAAAATTTATCTTTTAAAATTCTTTATTTAATAAAAATTATATTTTTTGTAAATTTATAAATAACAGAAATTGCAAGAAAATATTATATAATATACAAGTTAATGGACAATTCAAATAAAAGTGAAATCATTAATGAAATATAACCACATAAAATTACATAAATGCTCAACTTTCAAGATTATTATGTTGCTCTCATAAATGCTCTATTAACGCATTATAAATTTTAAAATGAGCATTTTTATCCTTTATAATTTATGTCTAGCTAAAAATTGTTCAAACCGAAGATTTTCATCAACTACTATTTCTGTTGTTGCACTTGGACCCTCTACGACATCTTGAATTGGTACATTATCATGTTGTGCAGTAGAATACATGTAGTAATTATACTATGTAGCACTTCCTTTCTCCAAAAACGTGATTGATAGCAATAATTGCAAAACGTGATTGCAAAACTTCGAATGCACGTTCAACATAATTTCAACACGATTCTTGTTTCATTGCGAAATATTTCTTCTTTTGGGAATGTGGATCACTAATGTGTTTGAACAATTGTAGACCATTTAATTTTGCGCATTCTTTATTGTGAAAATTAATAATAAAATCAAATTATTTTTAGATGACAAAAAAAATATATATTAATAATTCGAGATGAAAGTAGCATATATTAAATAATATATTTTTTAAGATATTATATTACATTTAAAAAGAATTATGAATATTATTGTCTTATATGAAAAATAATATGTTAAGTACAAAATATTAGAAATAATAATAAAATAATGAATAAGTTAATAGAGAGCGTGAATAGTAATTCTCTAAATTTGGAGAACTACTATTCAACTCTCTGTAAATGGGGAACAAAAAGTGAAATGGAGGGTGGTTGGAGAACTCATTCTCTATTTTACTCTTCAAGTATAAAGATTAGAGAGTAAAATAGAGGTGGGTTGGAGATGGTCTAATGATCTTTTGTAAAGGAGATGTCGAATCTGTCTCTAGAGTTATGGAAGCTTTAGTTCATTTTAGTGCTACAACTGGACTTGTGGCCAACATGGACAAGTCCAGCCTATTCTTAAAAGGAATGACTGAACAAGTGAAGAAGCAGCTCACGGATATTTCTGGCTTCACACAAGGGTCTTTTCCCATTAGATACTTGGGACTCCCACTCACATCTAAGAGGTGGGGCAAGTTGGAATGTCATCAATTAGTTGATAAGATAACAAGTAAGATCAAAAACACCAATGCAAAACAACTATCTTATGCAAGAAGGCTCCAAGTGATTTTGGCTGTCCTATTTTCAATCCATAGTTTTTGGGGCTCAGTTCTTATCCTCCCTTAGAGTGTAGTGAAGGAAGTGAACAAGAAATGTAGAGAATAACTATGGAGAGGCACTGAGGAAAAAAGGAAAGTATCATTGGTATTCGGGGATAAATTATGTTTTCCAAAGAAGCAGGGTGGATTGAATTTGGAATGTGGCTTGGAATTGGAATGTTGCTTCGCTTCTACGACAATTAGCTGGAAGTAAGGAGCCATAATGGATAAAATGGGTGCATGGGATTGTCACGACCCAAGCCTAGGGCCTAGACGTGACATGGCGAATGAGGAACCCGAAGGAACCCCACACAAGCCTCTCAAACTTGTCATCACACTTCATCGGTCGCGGAAGTACATTCAACATTAATTAACGGGAAATAGGGACTAAGGGCAAACCATTTCAAAATGACATCATAGAACAAGAGTCAAGCTCATTTACAAAATACTTGTCCAACGCACACCTCTACATA
>JAJOOR010023711.1:0-18713 GCA_036250505.1 Solanum acaule
TCATCACTAGGGCTTATAGTGGTGGTTGTCGGTTAAAGAATCTCCCACTAAAGTTATATTACTTTTATATAAGTAAAGTTGAGTTTGTTATTGCTTTATCCTTAATGAACTAAGTTGTTTACACTGTTTTACAAGCTGTATATATATTGCATGTGTCTTATTGCTTTATATTGAGTTCGGTTATTCATGAGTTGAACAGAGCCAAGGTAAGAGTTCCTTTGTACTCCTTTCAAGCTTAAGTTGTTGTTTAGCTTTCCAGCTCGCATATTCGTACATTCAATGTACTGATGCCAGTTGGCCTGCATCTTATGACGATGCAGACGCAGGTACCCAGGATCAGCATCCAGCACGCCGTTGATCCAGCTGAGCACTCCAGAGTCAGTGGTGAGCCTCCTTGCCTTCCGGAAGACTCTATTCTTTTGTGTTCCTAGTTTTGCTTTATTAGGATGTTGCGGGGTCTGTCCCAACATCCATCTCAGTGTTATAGAGGCTTCATAGACAGTCAGTCAGTTAGTATTGAGTCTCTCATCTATGTGTATATATAAATATTCTATTTTGAGACACGAGTTGCCTTTTGGCCAGTTTTTATCAGTTGGGTTGTTTTATGACCTTTCATTGCATTAAGTTATTATGTTGAGTTAGGTTTCCGCTGAGTTAAGAAAGGCAGGCCAAGGGTTCGCTTGGGGCCAGCAATGGTCTTCGAGTGCCGGTCCCGTCCAGGGTGTAGGCTGGGGGCGTGACAGCATGATCAATATCTATGCTCCAGCTTGAGGGGAATCTCTCGATCTCCAACTAATCTGCGAAGGAAATCCCTAGACTCACTCAATCAAAGCTTTGATACCATGTTAAAATTCAACATTCAACATGGAAAACACAAAGAATAACTGGAAAACTGAAAACCAGAGAAGAAGAGTTTCAGGGAGAAAACGTGAACTGCTTTCAAGATATTTCCACAATGCTGTTTGTACACACACATGGATTGATCTATTTACACTAGTCACTAAGCATAATTAATTATCCTAACTAAATCAGTTAAACAACTGACTGTACATTGATAAACCCAACTAATCAATTCTGTTACGTAACTAACTAACTAACCAATCAGTGCATTGTAATACAATTTGTTAATTCCTCAACAGTTACCATAGTTAACTAAACAGACGCAAGATACTGAAGATGTTGACAAAGTGAGCACTGCAGATTTAATTTAAAGAACTGAACTTGAATAGCCATCTCATCCAAAAGAACCTAGTATCGTATACTATCCATCAGAAACTGTTCATCATTTGACTTGCTAAACAACTTTTTATGAGATAAACAAGTTTGAAAGAAAATAAGTAAATGTATTTTTTTAATTAGAGTGTCATCTTGCAACTTGCATGATACATATATTTGTGCTCCATCATAATTCATTTAATACAAGCCAGTATTCTGCCTTTTTGAGTACTTAGTTCAGATTTTTATTTTGTTGTATGATTTTCATGTGAAAAGATGTATACGGATTTCACTTAGTTCATATACCTTCTGAAGAGAATTTCTGTAGACTTAATTTTTTAGCTTCTCATGATGGTCTGATCTAGACTTAAGAAGTTCTGAGGTGTTACATATACCTTACAGATATAAAGATTCACACTGAGGTTTCATTGGCTGAGGGTCATGACGTTTGCCAATGACAGGATAATGGGTCATGATGTTTCAATTTCTGACATAATATTGAGTGCTAGATTAACGCACTTCTATGATTGGATGATGGGATCATTTCGGATTAGGAATTACATCATATCTTGGTGCTCCATCTGTATTCATTTACTCTACAAGCCATTATTCGGAATTTTTTAGTACCAAGTTTTAGATTTTAACTTTGTTGTACTTCATTTTTAACACTGTAATAGCTAGTCTCCTGATCATTTCTTTTTGCAGATGTATACCCAACCGATGTAAAGATTTCACCGTGTTATCATTTGTAGGTGTTATAAGTCCACAGGGAAATCAAAGTGTTATTTCCAAAGGTAGCGACTATATAATCCATGGCTTTAAAACTCACTACTCGTTTATTTTGATGCTCTCTTTGATTGTTATATGTCTACTTTGAATAAAAAAACTTTATGCGGGACGCGTCAGTTTTAACACTTCTGCATCATACATTTTCATGTTTGAAAGGTACTGATCATGCTCTAACTTTAGCAATACACTTCTGCTGGGGCCATTTTCATATTTGTACCTAGTAAAAATGCAAAAGTTCAATCTATATTCATTTACTGCTAGCTATTATTCTGCTTTTCTGAGTACCGAGTTTCAGATTTTTATTTTGATGCTCTCTCAGATTGATTTTGATTTAAATGTAAATATCTCTTTTGTTATTGCAGGGAGGTTGGGATTTCATAGTATGTGTTGGAATTGACTCAATTTTTTTAACAGTCACATTATTAGGATTCGAAAATGGGCAGACGGGACTACAAGTCTGGAACCAGCAGCACATTGTGGCAGAGTATTGAACCGGATTCTTCCCGAAAAGGAAAAAGAGTGACAGTAGAGATCAAGTGATAGGACAAAGGTACTTTTTTTTATACATCTACTAATTATATATAGTTTCATCATCAATTATTGGTTATGATAAGTAAAATTCAGAATAGTTGTCACTAATAAATTAATTTGTCAACTCTTTTCTGGTGACAGAAATTTGCTTAGATTATTTTTATTGTTGAAGACTGAGCAATATTTGTCTTTGAAGGAATTTCCTAACAAAGACAGTTCAAACTAAACTCAATTACAATAACTCTAATCAACTGGATTAGACATTAAGAATCTTTACAGAAATTTCCTACCTATTATTTCTATTAATATTCAATAAAAATGTACCACATATAAGTTGACTACATCCAACAACAATAATTTATTCAACAGGAGTAAACCGAATGTTCAGACAACCTTTCACGTTTATTTCTTCTTTCCTCTATATAACTTTGTTCAGAATATCATCAATTGATCTCATCCATACACTTTATTCTTCTTTTCAGAGAATTAATCGATTCAATGACATCATCTTCATCTTCAGCGAGTAATTCGCACTACTGGAAGTACGATGTGTTTCTAAGTTTTAGAGGCGAAGATACCCGGAGAAATTTTACGAGTCACTTGTTCGAAGGTTTGAAAAATGGGGGAATATTCACATTTCTAGATGATAAAATGCTAGAGAATGGTGATTCCATTTCAGAAGAACTTGTGAAAGCTATAGAAGAGTCTCAAGTTGCCGTAATCATTTTCTCAAAGAATTATGCTACGTCAAGGTGGTGCTTGAATGAACTAGTGAAGATCATGGAATGCAAGGAGGAAGAAAATGGACAAACAACCATACCGGTCTTCTATGATGTGGATCCATCACATGTTCGATACCAAAGTGAGAGCTTTGCAGAAGCATTTGCCAATCATGAATTAAGGTATAAGGATGATGGTGATGAGGGGATGCAGAAGGTGAAAGGTTGGAGGAATGCCCTAACTGCTGCTGCAGATCTAAAAGGATATGATATCCGTGACGGGTGAGTTAAAAACATATAATTTCTTTTAATGTAGGGGAAATACTCAAATATGTCATCAAACTTTGAGAAAATGTCCATATATGTCAATCGTTAAAAATTTGGCTCATCTATGCCATTTTCGTTTGAGAATAGGCTCATCCATGCAATTATTTATTAACTGAAATGGCATAGATGGGCCAAACATTTAACAGATGATATAGATGAACATTTTCTCAAAGTTCAATGTCATATTTGAGCATTTTCCTTTAAAAATAATTTAATTAATGATGTGGATGAATTACAATTGACCATGTGCAAAAAAATTGTATTGCAAAAATTGAAACTATTAATTTTTCGTTAATAATTAATGGGATGGGTGGGTTTTTTCTCAAATGGAAATGACATAGATGAGCCTAACTTTTTACAGATACATAGATGATTTTTTTCTCAAAATTCGATAGCATATTTAGGCCTTTTCCAGTAATGAAAAAGGAAATGAAATAAACTCAATTCAAATTTGGGTGCTTTTGTGAAACTTAGACATATTCTACTATAGAACAAGAATCTATACCTCCAAAATGACTTAATTTAGTCAGAGAGAATACATAATAATCCTTCTAAACTATTCAAGTTTTTTTTGCAACTTTCATACTTCAGCTGTAGAGTGTTGCTATTTCGATGAACTGCAATGTTTCCAATTTGATTAACGATATAAAATAGTACTTGACTTCCACATTTTCCACAATCAATCTTCTTATTTATGTAGGATCGAATCAGAAAATATTCGACAGATCGTCGATGACATCTCTTCCAAATTATGCAGGAGTTCTTATTCTTTATCTTCTTTGCAAGATGTTGTGGGAATAAATACTCATTTAGAGAAACTAAAATCCCTACTTCAAATAGAAATCAATGATGTTCGGATTGTAGGGATCTGGGGAATAGGCGGAGTTGGTAAAACGACGATAGCAAAAGCCATCTTTGATACTCTATCTTATCAATTTAAAGCTTCTTGTTTCCTTGCGGATGTTAAAGTAAATGCAAATTATAATCAACTGCATTCTTTACAAAATATCCTTCTCTCAGGACTATTAAGAAAAAAAGATGATTACGTCAACAATAAGTATGATGGAAAGTGTATGATTCGGAGTAGACTCTGTTCTAAGAAGGTGTTAATTGTGCTTGATGATATAGATCATGGTGATCATTTGGAGTATTTAGCAGGTGATGTTGGTTGGTTTGGTAATTGCAGCAGAATTGTTGTAACAACTAGAGATAGACATTTGATAAAGAAGGATAATCCAATATATGAAGTGTCTACACTAATTGATGAAGAAGCTATTCAATTGTTCAATCAACATGCTTTTAGAAAAGAAATTCCAGATGAACGTTTTATGAAGTTCTCGTTGGAGATAGTAAATCATGCTAAAGGCCTTCCTTTAGCTCTCAAGGTATGGGGTTCTTTGTTGCATAATAAAGGCCTAACTCAGTGGAGAAGCATTGTAGACCAAATAAAGAAAAACTCTAGTTTAGAAATTGTTAAAAAGCTCAAAGTAAGTTATGATGGGTTAGAGCTTGAAGAGCAAAAGATATTTTTAGATATAGCATGTCTCTTACGAGGAAAAGAAAAAAAACTAGTCATGCAAATTCTTGAGAGCTGTGATTTTGGAGCAGAACATGGATTGGATGTCTTAATTGACAAATCGCTTGTGTTCATCTCCAAAAATGATAAGATTGAAATGCATGACTTGATTCAAGATATGGGTAGGTATGTGGTAAAATTGCAAAAAGATTCCGGAGAACAAAGCAGACTCTGGGACGTTGAAGATTTCGAAGAAGTGATGGTCAATAATACAGTAAGTAGGCTAAACAATGCAATAATATTCAATTTTTAGTCTTCATCTTTTACTTTTTATTTAAAAATGAAAATTGTTGGTAGTCTCAATCACAACTTCGTTATTTCACAACATGAGAAACTTTTCGATTTGACTCAAAGAACTCGTGAAAAATTGTATTACTAGAAATTTGGATTATAGAATTAATTGCATAAAGCATTTCTCTTTAGCAATATTTTTCTTAAGAAAGACCTAACTAATATTGTATCTTAATTTTTTTAGTGGTGCTAGTTTTTAAGTGCAATAATAAGTAATGCAAAACGTGATGAAATTTGGCATTGCAAGGAGTTAGAAAGTAGTCATATTGGCATGCAGATTTTATACTTCATAGACTAATGAACATTTTACCAGGGGACAAATGCAATGGAAGCAATCTGGACATATGGTGTTCAAAAACTTTGCTTTAGCAAAAAAGCCATGAAAAACATGAAAAGGCTTAGATTATTATCCATCATCGGTTTTCAGACACATGACGACTCCATTGAGTACCTGCCCAACAATTTACGTTGGTTTGTCTGTCATAGTTATCCTTGGGAGTCATTATTAGAAAATTTTGAACCCAAAAAGCTTGTTTATCTTGATCTTCAGAGCAGTTCGCTGCGTCAATTATGGATTGAAACAAAGGTACAATTATTGAATTCAATTTTAATTATTTGTCTTGTTTTCAGATACATATATTGACTCTCAAAGTTGACAGCAACTGCTAGATAGACATCATAACTATTCTAATGATCATGACAAAAGATACCCCACTAGTCTAATCTAAATTATCCTGGGCAGCATCCTAATTCTCATTCTTTGTGTGTTTGAATAGCAGCATTTGCCGTCTCTGCGAAAGCTAAATCTCAGCAATTCCCAAAGGCTGATGGGAACACCAGATTTCATGCGAATGCCAAATTTGGAGTATTTGGATCTGTGGAACTGTAGTAATCTTGAAGAGGTTCACCATTCCTTGGCATGTTGCAGAAAACTCTTTGTGTTAAATTTGCAGAGTTGTGGACGCCTAAAGAGGCTTCCTTGTGTTAACGTGGAATCTCTTGGGTTTCTGAATCTACAATATTGCTATAGTTTAGAAAAATTTCCAGAAATCCTTGGAAAAATGAAGCCAGAGTTAGAGATCAAGATGAGACGCTCTGTGCTAAGAGAAATACCATCATGTCATCTTACAGAGCTAGATTTGAGAGATCTAAATAGTCTTGTATCTCTCCCAAGCAGCATTAATATGTTGAAAGGTTTGGTGAAGCTAGATGTGTCACAGTGCTCAAAACTTGAAAGCTTGCCAAAAGAGATAGGTTATTTAGAAAAATTGGAGCAGCTTGATGCCAGCGATACTCTAATATCACGACCTCCGTCTTCCATCGTCTGGTTGAACAAGTTTCAATTCTTGAGTTTTGCGAAACAAAAATCAGAAGATGCAGTGGTCTTTGTGTTCCCTCCGGTGGATCAGGGATTACGGTCATTGGAAACTTTGAATCTCAGTTACTGCAATTTAATAGATGGAGGACTTCCACAAGACATAGGATCCTTATCCTCTTTGAAAGTGTTGCATCTCTATGGAAATAATTTTGAGCGTTTGCCTCAAAGCATAGCCCAACTTAGTGCTCTTCGATCCTTGTACTTGTCACATTGCAAGATGCTCAAAGAGTTGCCAGGTTTCATGGGAATGTCAAACTTGGAGACTTTGAATCTCAATAACTGCAATTTAATAGATGGAGGACTTCCGGAAGACATTGGATCCTTATCCTCTTTAAAAGTGTTGCATCTCAATGGAAATAATTTTGAGTATTTGCCTCGAAGAATAACCCAACTTGGTGATCTTCGATCCTTGTACTTATCAAATTGCAAGAGGCTCAAAGAGTTGCCAGGTTTCATGGGAATGCCAAACTTGGAGATTTTGCATCTCAGAATTTAATAGATGGAGGACTTCTCAAAGACATTGGATCCTTATCCTCTTTGAAAAAGTTGTATCTCAATCAAAATAATTTTGAGCATTTGCCTCGAAGCATAGCGCAACTTAGTTCTCTTCGATCTTTGGACTTATCAGATTGCAAGAGGCTTTCGCAGCTGCCAGAATTTCCACATCAATTAGATACAATACATGCAGATTGGAGTAATGATTCGATCTGTAATTCGTTGTTTCAGAATATCTCATCATTCCAGCATGACATCTCTGCTTCGGATTCATTGTCACTAAGAGTGTTCACCACTAGAGGGAATATCCCAAGATGGTTCCACCATTGGGAAGATGGTAGAAGTATATCCGTCAAAATGCCTGAAAATTGGTATGTACGTGATAGTTTCTTGGGATTTGCTGTGTGTTTCTCTGGCAAATTAATTGATGTCATAGCTTACTTGATTTGCTATGATGAGAGGCCGGCGACGCATATCACCCAGAAACTTGCCTTATCCAATCATTCAGAAGAATTTCCAGAATCTGCTATTCATTTTTTCTTGGTACCTCTTACTGGCTTATTGAATAAATCTAAGGCAAATGGAAAAACACCAAATGACTATGGGTGCATTAGGTTATTTCCCACTGGAGAAATGAAGAAGTTTGGACTTCGTTTATTGTATAAAGATGAACCTGAGATTGAGGCGAGTTGCTCCTCCTCTAAGAAAAAATGACGATAGTGAACACCAAGATGAAGCCAGGCTATTCATAAAATGAGAATGATCACGCACCAGAAGCTTAAAACCAACAGAACATTGCATTGGGACAAGATGGTAGTGAACACCAAATATTCTTCTTATTCATTAGTTTGATTTCCCTTTTTGTTTTACTTCTTATTTTCTCTATTGACATTAATGGGATGATGTACATCTCAACAATAAGTTTTGTCTATTGATTCTCTACCTTGTCAACTCCACTTGTGCTGAGCCACGATTTACCATGGTGCGTTAACTTATGTGAACAAGCTTAAATTTTCTTTCTATATACAAATTCTTACCTGATGTACTCACAAATCAAGAATTTGAACTTGAAAACTAGTGAACTTTAAAATGAAAAGATGAATACTTCAGTTGATGCCAGATAGTTAGTTAGAAAGAACTGCTTTACCCGTCTGAACATCTTCACGTATTGTATTGGAAAACAAATGTTACTTCTAAGTTCCGAGCTATACTCAAAATTGATTTTTGACTTTCTGTTATTTCTTGTTGACGTGGATCATGATAAAGTAATAACATCTATATCTCGACTAATTTATAATTAAGTGGTTTTAACAAGTTCTACTCATCTGTGTTTGGATTAGTTTTGCAGTACAAACTCAAATTTTGAGATCAAAGCCGGACACATGTTTCCTCTGTTTGTAATTACAGAACAGCTAGATTCGTTGGTATGCAATGATCCATTCTTCTTGAATCTATATATAACTCTCGTCTTTCTCTTGGTTCATAATGATAAGTAGCTTCCAAAAAACAACTGCAGATCAGATGAATGTCTTCGAGGCAAGAAAACTGTGAGAGAACTATTAGCAAGTCGCATAACATCATAAAGCAAGCAGACCAAAGGGGAACTATTTCCAGGAACCGAATATAGCTCAAGTGTTCGAGTAACTATTGTTCCTTTGGGATGTAGAGCTCAAATATTCTACTGAAGAAGCATAATCACCATTGATATTCATGGTAGAAGCAGCTTATGAATCGGAGTTAATCTAGGATTAAGTAGTTTTAGAGCAACGAAACTAAAAGACGTAGTAGTGATAGGAGTAGTGTGTTGTCTGTTTCTTATTTCAGAATTGGATTTGTGTTACATATATAATACATTGGCGTTAGGCTCAGAAACTAAGTGATCTTTAAAAATGCCTTTTTTTTTTTTTTTAACAAAAAAAACAACCTAAAATGCTCTCTTTTCTCTAGGCGACTTAAGGCCTTCCATGGCTTTGTCGTCCTCTCCCCCAACCTCTGGCTGAGGGAGATCCAGTACCAAAACCTACATATGCTGCACAAATCATATCGATCAAATTCCTACACAATCTGTGCCAAAAACACAATTGAAATCTAAATAAAATTTCTAATAAATTTCAGTATTTGATTATGTATTGGTAACAAGTTTTAAGGGTGCCTTTTCTTCAATGTGAGATTTATTCCTATATGTGGACATGCTTAGTTGAGTGCATATTTCATTATTTAATTAAAGTTTAAAAAGGACCATTTCCAACCTCCACCCAACTCCCAATATGATAATAAATATATCATATCATACACGAAATTCACATGTATAGAGTATAGCTTACTAATTTAATGAAAGAAAAAACGAAAGACCACTTTCCTCAAGGAACACATTTGTCATTTTTCTTATGTTAAAAAATAATTTTATAATAAACTTTTTTAAATTTTATAATATTATTTGCAATACATAAGGGAATGAAGAAGATAAGGAGGGGAAAGGTGGGAAACAAGACTCCCACCAATATCGACAAATAAATTAAATTAGATGCTATCTACTCGATATATGAAATTGATATTTATATATGTTACTAGATACAGGATTCGTGTCAGCATGGGGCCCAATATATATTATTTTTTTATTTTAATTTATGTCATATTATGGAATTTGAGAAGTTATTGAAATTTTTATATGATTTTAAAAATATTTTAAATTGTTAGCTATTGTGATTTATAGTACTTTTTTGTTTACATAATTTTGAAAATAATATTTATTACTCTCTTTGTTTCGATTTATGTGGCACATGTAGGATTTAAAAAATTAACCATTTTTTATATGTCTCTTTAATATATTAAGTTGTTAATTATTGTATTTTATAGTACATTTTGAACTTAATTTTTAAATAATATATGTTATTTCCCATGTCCCAATTTATGTGGCATTAATTGATAGATTTTTTGGAGTCGAGCGATTTTTTTTGTTAATTATTGTAATTTATAGTTTCTTTTTCATCAATTTCAAACAATATATGTTGTTAATTGATAGATTTTTTGGAGTCAAGCAATTTTTTTTATTAATTATTGTAATTTATAGTTTCTTTTTGGTCAATTTCAAACAATATATGTTTATCATCTAATCAATTTTATGTGGTACCAATAGAATTTAGAGAGTCAATTAAATTTTTTATATAAATTTTAAATATTTAAGCTATTAATTATTGTAATGTATAGTATTACTTATTATTTTTAAATATATTTAAATATTATATGTTACTCTTTTTATCCTAATTTATATGGTATTGATAGAATTTAAAGTGTCAAATAATTGTTAATTATTGTGATATGTAGTTCCTTTTATTTAGTTTTTACTATTTTTAAGTATACTAAATTGTTAATTATTTTAATATGTAGTACTGCTTTATTTTTATTTTTAAAATATGTAATCAACGAAAAATAGTGAGAAATACACAATAGCATTGGTCAGCCGACATGATAAAGTTGGTGGGGCCCACTTAAATTAATTAAAGAGTACAAGTTTTTGATGGATATATGTATCATTATGGAGATGTTGGCTGGTTATTTTGTCTAAAAAAGAAAAGGTACAATTATAATGCACTGACATACAAAAGTTTTAAGGAGCAAAAGCTGGTAAATACCAAAAATACCCTTGTCACTGAAATTAAAACAGAAATAAAAAAATGATATTGGCAAGGTTTGAACCCCAGACCTTGTACTTTAAAAATCAAGCTTAAACCAGTAAGCTAAACAGCTGAATATTAAAATAAGCACACAACTGATGTTGACCTCAACTGTGTGCTTATTGACACTTATATATTAGTAGTAGATAATAATATTGTAAATTGATTATTCAAATTAAATTAAATTATATTTGATCTTGTTCTCACCTTTTCAATCATCCTCCATATATTTTTTTAAAATATTACACATTTTTTTAAAAAATATCTATTTTTCTTTTTAGTCTATTTAAAAAAGGACTCTTTTTTTTTACAACACTTTAATTTCAATTATCCACGTGACATGTTTAAAATCACGAGGTTAAAAAACATTTTGATATATTTGATATAGATTTAAATTAGGACCACAAAACTGAATTTTTTTCTTTATTTTCTTAAACTCCATATAAAATCAAACTATATCATTCTTTTTTTAAAGGGAAATAATTATTTGAATTATCTGTCTCCATCACTTATAAGCAGAGGCGGATCCACGTGGGTTCTAGGGGGTTCACCTTAACCCCTCAGCAAAAAATTACACTGTATTTATAAGGTAAATTTTATGTATTTCTGTAGATATATATATTTTGAACCCCCTCAATAACAAGGAGAAACTGATGGCGCAGTGGCAAGTCCTCTGAAATTAAGCTTCATGTCACTATTTCAAATCCCAGTAATAGCGTTTTATTTTTTTATTTTTTAGTTTCAGTTTTTTTATTTTTTATTTTCAGTTTTGTTTTTCAAGTTTTGTTAGCTTTTTATTTTATTTTATAAAACATGCTAAAAGTGTGGTTTTAATCCCAAAAGAATTCAAGGTCCCATTTCTAAAGGCTTATTTACACGTTTATACTTTTATTTTTCGAACCCTTGAACAAAATTCAGTTTTTGTTATTTTTTTTTTTTTATTTTCAATTCTGTTTTTCAAGTTTTGTTTTGTTTTTTTTTTTTATATATATATATAACGTGCTAAAAGTGTGGTTTTAAACCCAAAAGAATTCAAGGCCCCATTTCTAAAGGCTCATTTACACGTTTATACTTTAATTTTCGAACCTCCTGAACGAAAATCCTAAATCCGCCGCTGCTTATAAGTATTTATTATTCATTTAAATGACTGATAAAGGATATAACAAGAAAGTGACTACTTATGGGCTATCTCTTCTTTCATTTTATTTTTTCTTTGATATATTAAACCTTCAATCTTGATTGTTATTTGCCTTGGCTTGACAAGCTAATTAATTATGTGGATTTGTAACATTTTCTTCGTAAAACACATAATTTAATCATTCAAATCCATGCTTTCTTTTAACCGGACGCTAATTAGACCTAATCTTAAATAAAACATTTTCATATTTACTGTCTTTTTTCATTTCATTACTTCTAATTCATAGGCCTCTTACAGATATAATTTAATTCACAACAAATATAAAATTAGAATAAAATATGCATGGTATAATAATAAGAAAATTAATTTTTTGTACAATTAAATCAATGTATATGATTACGCGGTTAATATCTTACTTAGAAGTTGTTTGATTTTTTTTCAATTTCGCATGCTTTAAAAAAGTGTGTTTACATTCTATATCACGTCAAAGTCTAGAAGGTCAAGGTAATGGAGTTGTCAAATTCACATGATAATTAAGACCAAAAATCGTTTAATATGAACACTGAAAATGAGACAAGTTTAGTAGGTATCAATGTATTCGATTTTTTTCTTTTCGTTTTCTAAAGATTAAAATCTTAATTGCTGGGAAAATCCAAAATTAATATAATGAAGATTAAAGAATTGTACAAGTTGGAATGCACATGATCAAATTGAAGGATCATATTTGCAAAATTCCCAACTCCATATTTTCTAATATTTTCTAATTTTTCTATCATAAGAATGCAAAATTATCCCAATCATATTGATTTTTCTTTGGTTTCGGTAAGATTCAGTCAACATTTTTCGTTTTTTTTTTTTTTAACTTTTAAAATATCACCTCAAATATATTATAATTGAAATATTTCTTTCGCAAATATGTTTTTGAAAAAACACTTCAATTCTTCATCAAGAAGTCAAGAATATAAAACCTTGTTGCCGTATTATTTGATCTTAAACCGTTAATGGGAGTGCTTGCATACATTTTGTCGTATTGTTTGATGAAATATCTATTATAGTATCTTTTAATTTTAAACCTAATTAATTAAAGACTAATTAAAAAACAAAGACCCAAGGTAGTCCAATCACCAAAGGCATAAGACCTATGTTATATTTATATTTAAAAGATGTTATAAAATATATTTATATATTAAATTTAACATATTATTAATATAAAATATATTTACATACATGTAAGGTTATTCGGTTCGGTTCAATTTTTTTTTTTTTTTTATAAATTAAAAAGACCATCCCAATTATTTAGAACGAGTATACACTTAAAATAAAAGTCTATAATTTTATTAAAAAAATAATATAAATCAATTCCATTTAATTAAATTCGATTGATTCACTCGATTTTTCATATTTTTTACCCCCAAATGCATTGCCTTGATTAAACGAAAGTTTGTTTTCACTCATTTTTAAACATGCCTCATGAAACTGACCATTTCCCCATGACAGACCAGGCCAATGAGTTTCTCTCTCTCTTTCTATAGGCAGTGATAATACAAGATGCTAAAAAAGAAAAAAAATTGTTAGTAGTCATTACATGGAAATATTCTTGATTTGTTTGAATTAAATTAGTTTTAAAAAACGATTATTATAAGTAAACCATGTTGGATGTAACTCTTTATATATATGTAAATTTATCTGAACCTAATATTTTTAACATGTAGCATAATGTATGTATATGAAAATCTATTAGAATTTTAAAAAGTATTATACATTTGAACTAATAAAATATTGAACTCTTTAAAAACATAATCTATAAACTTTAAAATTCGAATTCGCCATTATCATTAGTGTAATGACAAATGCATGCAAACTCTAAAGTTGACAATGAGTGTCTTTGTTTTATCCTGTAACCTTTGATACAACTAACACCTTGTTTGGATGGTTGTTACTAGTTGTATTATATTGTTAGCTTAAATAAAATGTTTGTATTAATTGTTACTTAAATTTTATTATATCATATTGTTTAGATTCATTATTAGGTGATGACGAAAAGTCCCATTTTAGATCCATCAATTTGGAGAAGTTGATCTAAACATATCATTTAATTCACATGCTAGTAGTTGTAATAAGGGATTTTTTCAATGTATCTTTGACTTTGACTAAAACTTAATGATGATAGTAAGTGTTGATGAATATACTATAAATGACCGTTAAAATATAAAATGAATAAATAAATATTCAATATTTTACCTTTTTTTTTTTGAAATGGAGATTTAAACTGTGATATAATCTTCACCGATTTATCAATATAACTTTTGATATATTTCCTCCGGAATACAATTTTGAATTAGATGAAGTGTCAAAGGTTTCATTAAAAGAACATATTTCCTTCAACATTAAATATTCTCGTTTGTATAGTAAATAAGTTGGAGACTTGGGATGTGTTTGGTACGAAGGAAAATATTTTTCTTAAAAAACAAGTTGATTTTTTTATTTATTTCCTATGTTTGATAAGCAAGATTTTTTAATTTTTTTTATCAAGAGTGTTTATATGTAATCTAGCAAAATCATAGGATTGAGAAGGAGTGGGTGTAGGGCTTCGGGGGTAGATGGTAAAGGGACAATGATTGAGGGTTTTAGGTGGGCGGATGGAAGGATACAATAAGCATAAAATGACACTTATAAAACTTGTTTTCTCATTTTAATTAACGAAATCATTTTCTCATTTTTTAGGAACTTATTTTTCTAGAAAAATAATTCTAACAAATTTTGTCCAGCCAATTCACAAAAATGTTTTCCTTTATACCAAACACACCCTTAGATTTTATTTTTTTTGGGTCTCAACTCTTTCTTACACTAAATAAATCTCAAAATATAAAAACAATATAATACTTGCCATCCATTTTAACGAAAAACAAGTCATAATATGATTACATGAGTTATAAAGAATAATGTTATCATTTTCTCTATTTACTATCCACTAATTTACTATACACTTTAATATTTTAATATTAAAATATACATATACATCAAATATAAGTAATATTAAAGAGTTTGTAATCCAGAAACAATAATATATGAATTGTTATGCAAGAAATTCTACTATATAAGAAGATATAAGAAGAGTGAGTTTAGGGGGAGGTATCAACATGTTAGTTATTTGTCAATAAAATTAAGGTTAAGAGCTGTTTAGTCATTTTGTGTATATAAACTACAATACATTACTAAATGTAAGAGAGCCACTGCATTGGCTATGGAAATGTGTTATTACTACTTTGCCACCCCATGGCTTTGGAAAACTTCTCTACTTTGAATCATTATTATTTCTTTTTTCTTTTTAAATCATTTAAAAAGGAAATTATTTTACTATAATTAAAAATAATTTAAATTTAAAACTTTCTTTTTATTTTTAATGAAATAATATGTAATCATACAAATATTCAATAATTATTCTAGATCATAAATTTTAAAAGTCTTTTTCTTTCTTCTGAAACACCATGCAAAATCAAACGCTACATAAAATAGGACAAAGGAATATAGAAGCCGGTAATTGTCCTTAACATGTCTTCTTCTAACCAAGGGTATTTTAAAAATAATTGTATTCTCCCTGTTTTAATTTGTTTGTCTTATTTTTTCTTTTTAATATGTTATTATATATTTTAAAAAATACGTCAAAAATATCATAAATTACAATAATTAACAACTTAAAATATGTAAAAGATATAGAAAAGTATAAATGATTCTTGGACAGAGGAAATTACGTATATTATTTAAAAATCACGTGAAAGGTGCCATGAAAATTAACAATTTTAAATATCTAAAATTCTTGTTAAAATTGATTTACTCTCCAAATTTTATCTGTATCACATAAATAAATTAAAAATAATGTAATAAATGTTGGGCCCATGCTTGCACGGGATCATATATCTAGTAATAATATTATGGAGTGTCTGATTGGTAATGAATGTTTTCATATTATTTCCCTGATATGATTGATGAAAAATACAGTGAGTGATATTGTCCATGATCTTTTGTTTCCTAAAAATTAAAATCCCAATAATTGTTGGTTTTTATATATTTTTGTTTCATCTGTGAAGAAAAGAAAATCCCAAATTAATAAAGGGTAAATAATTTGTAGGATCTAAATGCACAAGGAGACCAAAGAGAGGGACCATACCTGCAAAACATGCTTCATTTTCCCTAATTTTCTATTATTAGATGCAATATGGTACTCCGTAGGTTATTTTCACTTGTATACTATATTAAAAATAGATTTTCAATTTAAGAAATTAAGACTTAACTTGTCTTTTCATACATATTTATTTTTATTATTGACTATAAATTTATTATATTTAAAAGATAATATAATAAAATTATTATTTTATTCATTACTCCCTCTATTTCATATCAACTAAAATTTGGGGCTTTTTTTCATTGTTCGAAGTTTAAGATGGATGTTTGAATTTTTTTTCATATTCGCCCATTCCTTTAATGAAGTTGATATTTTCTAGGAGATAAATTGTACTACTTATAAAGTTATATTTATGATTTCACAAAAAATAATAGTAGAAAATATGTCCTTAAATTTTCTTAATAAGTATGCACTGTCTCACAAATTCAGTTAATCTGAAATTGAGAGAGTACTTCTTAATTATTTTTTTTTAATTTCCAACTCAGTGTTCGGAGCCTACATTGAAACTCCGATTGAATTCGGATCATATACTACAGTCTAAGAGGCCCATTCGGGGGTCACGCTCCCAATAAGATTTTCTCCATACAAAGGGCTCGAACTTGAAACTTCTAATTAAGGGTGAATCAGTGTCACGACCCAACCCACCGGGCCGTGCGGGCACCTACATACTACCACCTAAGTAGGAGAATCCTCATATCCCAACAACTTAAAACATGCGGAAAATTAAATAAACGGAAATAACATACTAACAGAATTCTTAATTAAAAACCTTTAAAACAATTTCGAGTTAAGACTTGTAAAGTAATTAACACTCCCAAGGATCTAGTCTAAACAGGTACAAGAGCTACTAAGAGTACAACTAGACATGATAAATAAAAGACATAGCTCCCACCATGCGGAAGGAAGAATAGAAGCTGCTGGAGATTTTCTTTGTCTTCACCTAATGAAACCTCACCGATCCTGCAACCAGACTATGTCAAAAGACATAGCAAGAGTAGTATCAGTACAAACACACGTACTGGTAGGCATCATCGGTCAACCCGATGTCCACCGCATAATATAAGAAACCAACTAGTAAGGTCATGCAATAAAACCACTCCCTTCTCCACCTTTGCCCTTTCTTAAAATACTTCCAATTTACACCAGTACTCTGATTACTAACCACCTTCTCAATCAACTTATTTACCAGGTTCTTGATCATAGCCTAATCGTTCTAACACATTAGAAAATCCCCAATTACACCCACAAGCATTCCAACTAACCGCTCACTTTGTACCCTTGCTTCCTTGTCACATTACTCAACCATGGTCACATAGTACACTACATCAAACTTCCTTACCACTAACCCAAACTCTTTCCCTAAGGTGAAGTCCACCTATGCATATTTCATCACATACACTACCTCTACTTCCCGCCATTATGACACACGAACAACTCTTACTATCCATCTCTCACCCCTTGAACATTTTACCCTTCCACTATACCCAACAAGTTCGCTTAATACATAGAACAATCAAATATAAGCCGTCATAACCTATACCCACTAAGTGCAACATATATAAGTCAACACCACCATATAATCACATGCATATATCGAACATGTACAATATTATCAACATTTACGAACAATGAAAATCTTCATATTTCTCAAGCTACACAATTATACAAATCATTGGTCCTCTCATGGAACCCAAACCCAAACAATTAGCATACCGGAACGTGGTACCCGATCCAATGTTTATGCCAGAATGTGACAACCGATCCCATAGTTATGCCAAAACGCAGCAATCGATCCAAGTTAGTATGCCAAAACGTGGCAACCGATCCATTCAACACACCACAATCACAATCACAAGTATATTCTCAAGATCATACATTTAGGTCATGATTTCATGACATTCATAATTCATCCATCTCATTTACAACACGTGTGATCAATAATGCAACATTCATATACATATATGTATCATAATGAAGCAAGAACAAATATACATCACACAATCATAGAATCACAACCATCACCTACAATGGATTATTCATCAATGCACATCATGCAAACCCTACTTCGACCATACTCAGCCCTACTTCGTCGTCTAAGGCTTCTTTCTAGGGTTTAAATCATAAATCATTCAGTGCACGAAGGCCTACGCATAAATCCTACCATCAATTTACATATATTACGCAGTGAGCATAGAATTAAACTACTCAATTCATAAAACCTAGCCTACCTGGGTGCCAAGCAACTGCACGGAGGTTGGTCTTTGATTCTTATTTTTGGAATTCGTGACGGTGATCTTAACCGGGAATTCGCAATCCATCGACATCTTCATGCTAGAATTCTCTCTCTCCCTTCTTTCCAAGCTTGCAACAGTTTTTTTTTTTGGGGGGGGGGGGGGG
>JAJOOR010023712.1:0-21574 GCA_036250505.1 Solanum acaule
ATCGTATTTTAGTTTATTTTGAAGTTGGATGAAGTTTATTTTGAAATAGTTTAATGTATATGTTGAAAATATTGTGTTGTTTTGGTTGGATGAAGTTTATTTGACTTTGGGTTGTTTTGGTTGGATGGAGTTTATTTGGCTTTGGGTTGTTTTGGTTGGATGAATTTTATTTGGCTTTGGGTTGTTTTGGTTGGATGAAGTTTATTTGGCTTTGCGTTGTTTTGGTATAAATATGCAGTTGTGCAACTAAAAATTGCAGCAATTTGCTGCCTGTTTTGCAGCAGAAAACCGACCTCCGGAGGTCGAAATTTCAAAAATAAAAAATAAAAATACCGACCTCCGGAGGTCAGAATTTCAACATTACAAAAGTAAAAATACCGACCTCCGGAGGTCAGAATTTCAAAAATACAAAAATAAAAATATCGACCTCCGGAGGTCAGAATTTCAACATTACAAAAATAAAAATACCGACTTTCGGAGGTCAGAATTTCAAAAATATAAAAATAAAAATACCGACCTCCGGAGGTCAGAATTTCAACATTACAAAAATAAAAATACCGACCTTCGGAGGTCAGAATTTCAACATTACAAAAATAAAAATACCGACCTTCGGAGGTCAGAATTTCAAAAATACAAAAATAAAAATACCGACCTCCGGAGGTTAGAATTTCAACATTACAAAAATAAAAATACCGACCTTCGGAGGTCTGAATTTCAACATTACTAAAATAAAAATATCGACCTCCGGAGGTCAGAATTTCAACATTACAAAAATAAAAATACCGACCTCGAAGGTCGGAATTTCAACATTACAGAAATAAAAATACCGACCTCCAGAGGTCAGAATCTCAAAATGCAAAAATAAAAATACCGACCTCCAGAGGTCGGAATTTAAAAAAATGAATATTCTGACATAAAATAAAAACCAACCTCGAGAGGTCAGTAAATACCGACCTCCAGAGGTCGGTATTGAATAGCGACCAAGCTTTTTCCGATCTAAGCTGGGATGTCAGTTTTAGGTCGGTATTTCAGGGAATACCGACCTCCGGAGGTCGGTATTTGTAGGTCGGTATTCACTGTTTTTTTAGTAGTGACTGTGGTTCCACACTTGGTCAGATTTCCCTGATTTGCCTTCCATGCCTTGCCTGCAGATCTACGACCACCATCTACGGAGCGTCAATGGACCTACGGTCCGTAGATCACCTCCATAGATGCCCTTTTCTGCATTTCTTTCAGCTATCTCTTTACTTCCGCGCCTGAACATCTTTCCTGCAAAATATGATTAGAACACATAAAAACCAATACAAAAAGGCCCTAGACACACACAACTTGTAAGTGAAATGTATTAGAAATACCGTAAACTCACGGTATATCAACACCCTCAACCTAAATTCGTTGTTTGTCCTCAAGCGACGCACTAAGACTCTAAACGACACTTGTATAGAAGCAAACATTTCAAGCACAAACAATCACATGGCTCTCTATTCCACTCACTTTCCGGGTGCAAAATTTGTTCTCTTAGACTTGACAAGCTAATTCATGCGGATCAAACCATGACAACGATCGACCAACCAACACACAACATACACTGTTTCACTATCACCAAAGTACCAACTTTCCGACAATGTAACTAGTGCCCTTACTTCAAACGAAATCCCTTTTCTTTCACACAATGACTATGAATTTTGAGTACAAGGATTCATTTAACACTCACACTCAGAAGTAACTTCAAGTACAATTAGTGCTCAGTACCATAGGCTTGCCCTTATTTTCACTGCTTAGACTCTCCAAACTAGATTCTAGGATCACTATGGGACTTTCTTGGCTTGTAACGTAGGCTCAGGGTCAGGTGTGGTACATTTGGGT
Organism: Solanum acaule; assembly: GCA_036250505.1. NCBI lineage: Eukaryota > Viridiplantae > Streptophyta > Magnoliopsida > Solanales > Solanaceae > Solanum > Solanum acaule. Next base: position 1,867 of record JAJOOR010023712.1, read on the forward strand.
ACTTCTTAGTGACTTTATGCCCTCCTTGACATTACACTAGGCTTTCAACCTCTTTTTTCCCTATTTTTGCCATCCTACCATTGTGCCTTCTTTCCCTTGATTTTCTTCAACCACGGATATGACTTTAGACCTTGTAGCTCTTTAATTTTTTTTTATCATAATGCTTTTCTTTAGCTTTCAATAAGTCACATCCTTTCCTCTCTTTTTCAATATCAAACTCTTTTCATACCCATTTTTTCTTTCAGTTTCCTCTTTCATAGCTACCCTCAACTTATGGATTTTCCATTGGTTGAGGTGCACAATACCCGATGTCAGGTCAAGGCCAAGATTGAAGTTACTTTTTACATTAGCCACCCTCAACTGAGGCTTTTGGCCTAAGTCAAGGTGCACATGTCCAAGGAGGGACCGGGGCCAACATAGTCGATTATGGGAAGGTGTGTTCGAGGATTAGAAAGAAATGGTCTAATTTTAGGCTCAAAGCATTTGGATCAAAGGGAGCATTTATTTTATTTGGTTGGATCTTTCCTTTAGGCAATTTGTGGACTTATCAGAACAATGGCCTATGATCACTTCCTAACCTCTAGATTGAATTGTCTTAGCAGGACTAACCGGGCAAGTTCTAGTTTTGCACAAAACTGTTTGAACAATCAACTATTCTCACACACTCTTGGCTCATAGTCTCATTATCAAATTATCATATTACCCAATTCAAGTTTTAGCTTAAGTCATGCCATCAAGTTGATTCATTGTCATGTCATACTCAGAGCCAACAAATTCAACTTGTCTTAGCCTACCAATTCTAGCACACATAAGCAAATTTGGATGGGTATATTTTTCATAGGCCATCATGCTTCATTCTTTTTCATGCTTCTACACATACGATCCTAACACATGCCGGTTCAATAGAAATTGAACAGTCTCTTGGGGAAAAAGAACACAGGCAAGAAAACCCCAAAGAGAGGATGTGTGAGTTGGGTTATTCAGACTTCACCCTACCACTCACAATCCATTTACCCCACCCCTAACAAAAATAGATGCGATTGTCCCCAATGCATACAAAAATAGTAAAAGATAATGGATTGGGTGAAGCAAACTTGTGGCTCATTGCGCCGAAGAATCATCAGCAAGCGGGTGGGTCCGATTTCCCAGAGCCCGCTGGAACCATACTTTGGTCACCCTCAGTAGTTCCCACATCAACCATCATAGCACCCTCAGTAGTGCTTTCAGTCACTCTAACTGCACCATCAGTGGTGCTCACAACGTCCCTCATGACAGGCGGAACCTCTACAACTGGGGCAGAACTCGATGCCCCTGCAATACTCTCACGCACCATCTGTTGGCGCAACTCTTCATCTAAAATCGAAGCCTTCCAAGCCTCTTTATCCTGCCTACGCTGTCTCTTTTGGGCTTTTTCCTCCTCGGTGCGACTAGAACGGTGCCTCTTGCCTTTGGTATGTGTAGGCTCAAGCCCCTCCTCGGCGGTCCCACTGAATAAAGCATCCAACACTGTATCATCAGCCAACACAGTAGGAGCAGCCTTAGGCTCAACTGTAGGGGTGGCAAGAATGGCATCAACGTCGGCCCGGAGACTGGCTAACTCGGACTGAAAATAGGATAGATCTATGGTCGGGGCTGGTCGCTCAAGGACTCTCAATTCAAAGGCATCAAGACGCTTATTAATGGCCTGGATCTTTTGGTCCAACATGCCCTCCATCCTTCGCTCCACTCTGACCTCGGACTCGGCTATCAACTTTTGCATCGAAGGCTGGATGTGATGTAGCAGTGTGGCCATCTGAGCCTCTAATTTCTATACTCTGGCCAACGGGACAACAACAAATCCTAATGGTGGTGTTGACCGAGATGAGCTAGGAGCCCTACTAGCAGCCTGGGAAGAGGAGGCTGGGATAATATCAGTGTGATCTGGTATAATGGGGTCAGTGCCCATGCCTGCCATACCGTGTCTGCAAGATCTGCACCCAAGGGAGGTACTTCAACCTGGGGCTTTCTGCGAGGTGCCACCACATTTTCCTCATCTCGAATGAGGCCTATATCCAAAGTCCCTGTAGGGTGGATTAACCTGTCACAATGCCAGATCGACACTCCAGAGTCCCTGCACAATTGGAAAATCAAACATGGAAAGGGGTAAGTAGTGGAGGTCTTGAATGCCCTTTCGTGAATCTCTGCCAGCAGCATGCGGGCAAAGTCAATCTCCACTCCTGCTACCAATGCTGCAACCATGACCGCTCTGTTCCATGTGAGCTCGTTGTCAGCTTTTGTAGGCGACACCCTGTGATGCACCAACAACCAGAAGAACTTGGCCATAAAATTTAATGTGGCCTTTCGGATACACTCGCTGCTCAACATTCCTTTGGAAGGCGCCGCTCCGCACGATGTCCCATATGTAATCAAACTCCGCTGTGTTTAGTGACCAAGAGTGATCGGTGGTAGGTCCATAGAGAAAGCGGTTGATGGTGGCATGTGATATGTCCACCGGACAACCCCAGACTATAGTGGAAGTGAGAGGGTCCTGGGCTATGGGCGCTTGGAGATCGAACCACGGAGAGTGGCGGCATAGGAGGCGTAGAACTCCCGTACAATATCCTCACTATAAGTACTTGGGTCTCGAGCCATCCAGTCACACTTTGTGAAGGTTAAAAAGTCGGTGGATGTCGGGGATAGTGTGCAAGCTCCCTGTGAGGACTCTGCGCTCCTCTGTAACAATTTGGGCCATCTTCTCTTTGCCATTAATCATCTTGGCATCCCGATAGATTTGCCATTGGCCCCTCAACACACCATCTGTTTGGCTCACCGGCCACTGGAGTAGGGTTCTCATTCCTTGGTATGGGTACTGACTCTGAGCTAGTGGCCTCATTAGATGAGGCTGATTGTTCATTCTGGCTGGACCCTATGGCTGACTTGGCATTGGACCCCGAAGCATGGGCAGACTCGGACCTTGAAGCATGGCTGGACTCAGAGCCCGAAGCATGGGTAGACTCGGAGCAAGACGCAGACCGAAAAGCTGAACTGGAAGCATCCCCAGTTGGTGACCCGATCAGTGTGTGCTCCTCATCAGATTGAGAGACAGTGACTATGTCGGGAATCACCTTCCGGGGGGTGCCTCTGGTGGCTCGGGGTGCAGTGGGAGAAGTCCTTGTGTTGGGAGGAACGTATGCTGGATATTTTTCCATGTCCATGTCCTGATCGATTAACCTGATGCTAGGAACAACATATTTTGACTTGCCCTGTTTTGAGTAGGTGACTAGCTTCTTAGGTGCCATCGTACCTGTGGAAGCGATATTAGTGCCAAAACTAACCATAAACAAACTAAATTTTTTTTACAACTATAAACAAACAGTAACAAAGTCTTATGAAAATTTCAGACAGAGGCTACATTGGTCATCCACGGAGGATACCTACGGTCCGTAGACTGATCTACGGTCCGTGGATCATCTTCGAAGGGGGAAAGAATCGCACTTGAAATGCGGTAATGAACTCTTCCCACGAAGTGATAGAATCTCTTGGCAACTCAGCCAACCACTTGCACGCTTCTCCCATTAGAGAAAATGGGAACAACCTCAGCCGGACTGACTTTTAGGATATGTTCTTAAAGGAGAACGGTCTGTAAACATCAACAAAATTCCTTATATGCTCATGGGGATCCTCATGAGCCAACCCACCAAACAAGCCTTTTAATTGCAAGAGCTGCAACATGTTGCTTGTAATGTGGAACACAACATTCCCTTCAGTTGGAGGCAAGCGAATGGCACCAGCTCCACCCATAAGATTTGGGTCATTAACATTCGGTTCACTGACATCATTGAGGTTTTCGATGTCATCTTACTGGCCCACTTGGCTACCATTTCTCCCGTTGACACTCATTTCCTATATTTTAACAACAACACATAAACCAAAACTAAAAATAAGTAGATTCAACTATGACTAAAGAACAAACTTCAACTTCACCAAAATAATTTCAAACAACACCACTAACCGACAACAACACCCTTTTGATTAACATTTCAAAAACACTTCATCCAGTTCTAAGTGTCAACAATCGTAAATCAGTATAAACCCAACTAAATGAGTTGGGGTCGAATCCCATAAGGAGTGGTACGTTATTAAGATTCAATTGGGAAGTATGAACATGGTCAAATAAGTCATAAAAATAAAAATAATCGAATAAAGACATCATTCAAATAAAGGGGTGATACGAATGTCAAATGGGGGTTTCTATTTCAACTATCAACTACAAACAGTAATCACAATAGCACGAAATAACAATAATGAGACAGGTTCTTGGGATGTGATCGCTTATAGGATAATATAAACAAATGGGTTATTGCAACTATTATTAAATAACTAGTTATTAGTGAGTAAGCTAGGCTATTGTGGAGGTAAACTTTCTCTCGAACAATTTACCCCGTATCAAGTGATTTCCCTCGAATAACAACAAGCATGCAAAATAAGACCAACCCATACCTTAATCCATTCATCCTCTCGAGCTGAATGTGTGGGATTGGGTTTAGGATTCACTCTCTCGAGCTGAACCCAGGTTAACCCAACACCCACAAACCATCAATCAAAAACCTTAGTTCTAAAACCTCTCTCGAGCAAGCCAAGAACACAAAGCTAGAACTGCATTTGCAACTACAATTCTTAGATTGAACCACAATTAATGATTGAAATCAGTCCTAAATAGCATTTACACTAACAATTAGCAATACCCATAAGCTAAATCAGCCCATAATCACATAATCATACCTCTAGAATTGGGGTTTTAGCTAGACATCATAAAAAGATAAAAACTGTTACCAAATTGACTATCCATCAACTGGGTAAGACTGATTTCATCCTTACAATACTCCAATTTGAAGAACTCAAAGACCTACTTCCAATTTCTCAAAAGTGAATTTCTACAATCCTCCAAAGCTTAGGAAAACCTAGAGAAAACTATTTCCAGATTGTTCTAAAGAGTAATTGATTGCAAAATTGATAAATTCGATACTAAACTAAATATTGAAAAATGTATTTATAATTGCCAAAAATGTGTTGCGAAGAGTCACTCGGTGAAGTAAGTTTCGACAAACCGCCCTTTGGTAATTTCTATCGCCGTTCTGCCTTGGCATTCAACATCCTCAAGGTCTGTAACTTTGGTCGATCTAGCACTGCATCGCAAAACTACTAGGCGATCTACCAACTACCCCTTTCTCTTGCCTACTTGGTTTCTTCTTTCAGCGCTTGGTACACTGAAACTTTAGGCGGTCAAATTACCCTTCGGCGATTCGCCAAGTTAACTTAGCGATCACAAGGTTGCCTTTCTTCATCCTTTCAGCCTGTTTTGTTCCTCAATCCATATACCTAAAAATCAAGGGTTTTACATCAGTTTTTGGCACAACTTAATCATCTGAGGACACTAATTCTATATAAACAAAGCCCTAAATGAGTCTAAATCTCAGACTCATCACCTAACCATGAGCCCTACCACAACCCGTGTGAAGGACTATGGAGCGTGAAGGTGACTGTGGTTCTTCACCTGGGTTAAGGTCTAATGGCTCAGGTCCACGGACGCCACCACGACCCGTCATCAAGACCACAGTTTGTGGAGGGCTCTGTGGTTTGATGCCTGAGCCTTGTGAGTTTTTCCTGGCTTCCACGAGCCTTTCCACGGCTTGTGTGGTGGTTCACGACCTATGAAGGGTCCCGTGGTCCACCATTTCTAGGTGGGTGTGAACCACGGGAAGGTCAACGGACCGTGGTTCCTTTCACGGTCCATGGACCTATCGTGGTTCACCTATTTTTCTGTTGTTCTGGTTTGATAAATTCTAAGGTGTTATAATATCTCCCCATTGGGAACATTAGTCCTCGAATGAACTCTAAACTAGTTGAGTATGGAGGAAAAAATCTACAAACCCTACCACTAAGTACTAGAAACTTAAATATGAGTGAACTGAGTTCCAAGAACATGCAAATACGCTGAAAATGCAAGAATTACTGAAGGAAAAAGATACTAATGCTGAATTTTACGCAAGAGTAAACTGAGAGATTGTTGAGGAACTATTACCTAGAGCTGAAATAGAATCGAAAGGAAAGAGGTGAGGATACTTGGCCTTCATGGCTGCTTCTGCTTCCCATGTAGCTACCACTACAGACTGACTCCTCCACAAAACCTTCACTGAAGCGACTTCTTTATTTATCAACCTACGAACATGACAGTCAAGAATCTCAACTGCCATCTATTCATAAGTGAGACTATCCTTCACCTCCACACTCTCTAATGGTACTATGGATGCCGGATCACCCACACACTTCTTCCACAACAAAATATGAAAGACTGGATGAACTGCTTCTAGTTCTGCTGGCAACTCTAATTTATAAACCACATTACCAATCATTTACAGGATTTTGTAAGGACCTACATATCTAGGACTGAGCTTCACTTTCTTGCCAAATCTCATCACCCCCTTCATAGGGGATACCTTCAGGAAAACCCAATCGTTAATCTCAAACTCTAAGTCCTTTCTCCTTACATCTGCATAGGATTTCTGACGACCCTAGGCTGTCTTTAGTCTATCCCTGATGAGCTGAACTTTTTCCATAGCTTCATGAGCTGATTCTAGCCCAATCAATGCTGCTTCACCTACTTCAAACAACCAATTGAAGATCTGCATCTACGCCCATATAGTGCCTCATAAGGGGCCATATAAATACTGGAATGGAAGCTATTATTATAGGAACACTCTAAGAGAGATAGGTGATCATCCCAACCGCCCTTGAAATCGATCATGAAAGCTCTCAACACGTCCTCTCATGTCTGAATGGTATGCTCTGTCTGACCATCCGTTTGTGTATGAAATGTTGTACTGAGATTTACCTGGGTACCAAGACCTTTCTGATATGATTTCTAGAAATGAGAGATAAATTGAGGACCTCTATCTGATATGATATAAAAAAGAACCCTATGTCCTGACTATCTCATTAATGTAGAGTTTAGCGTAGTCCTCCACTGAATTTGTAGTCTTGACAGCCAAGAAGGGAGCAGACTTTGTAACTTTATCTACTATCACCGAAACGGAGTCATAATGTCTGTAAGTATGGGGTAAACCTATAATGAAGTCCATGTTTATCACTTCCCACTTCCATGTTGGAATGTTAATCTTCTGAGTCATACCTCCCGGTTTCTGATGTTCTACCTAACCTGTTGACAATTGGGGCACTTAGCCATAAAATCTGCTATATCCATCTTCATGTCATTCCACCAAAAGACTTCTCATTGATCAGGGCACATCTTAGTGGCACCTGGATGAATAGATACCTAGAGTTATGGGCTTCTGTAAGGATATCCTTCCTCAACTCACCCACATTAGGAACACATAAGCGACCCTGATAACGAAGCACACCATCTCCCCTTTGGCAGAAAACCTCAACTTTCTGTTGATGAACTACACTTTTTAAATGAAGTAGTATAGGATCACTATCATGTTTTTCCTTAACCTGCTACCAATGAAAATTCTAACCCATTCTGAACTATCACACCACCATCTGACATGTCCGCAAGGCAAACTCCTAAGCGAGCAAGCCAGTGAACATATTTTGCTACTTCCTTCTTTTCTTCCTCAATATGTGCTACACTACCCATAAATAATCTGCTAAGAGCATCAGCTACTACATTGGCCTTACGAGGATGGTAAAACACATTCATGTCATAGTCTTTGAGGAATTCAAGCCATCTCCTTTGGCGAAGATTTAACTCTTTCTGGGTGAACACATACTGGAGGTTCTTATGATCTGTGAACACATCTATATGAACACCATAAAGGTAATGTCTCCAAATCTTTAGGACAAATACTACAGATGCAAGCTCGATGTCATGAGTCAGATAGTTCTTCTAATGCACCTTAAGTTATCTAGAGGCATAAGCTATAACCTGACCTCACTGCATCAACACACAACCTAGGCGGACTCTAGATGCATCACAATAGATCACATAACCGTCTGAAACATCTAGTAGAGTCAAAATGTGAGTTGTAGTCAACCTAGTTTTCAGTTCTGAGAAGCTCTTTCCACACTCATCTAACCACTAAAACTTGACCTTTTTCTGAGTCAACATGGTTAATAGGGAAGCTATGGTGAAAATCCTTCAACAAATATTCTATAATAACCAACCAAACCCAAGAAACTTTTGATATATGTTGGAGAGGTGAGTCTGGGCCATTGCTTCACTACCTCTATTTTCTGAGAATCCACTCAGATTACTTCACTAGATACCACATGACCAAGGAAAGCGACTGATGTAACCAAAACTCACATTTGCTAAACTTAGCGAATAGCTGGCGATCTTTGAGAGTTTGCAGAACATTTCTTAGATGAGTTGCATGTTGCTCCTCATTATTAGAGTAAATGCGGATATCATCAATGAAGATGATAACAAACAAGTCTAAATACTCCTTGAACACCCTGTTCATTACGTCCATGAAATCTGCTGGAGCATTTGTTAGTCCAAAAGACATAATTACCAATTCATAGTGATCATACTGAGTTCTGAAGGTTGTCTTCGGAATGTCACTATCTCTGACTCTGAGCTTATGATAGATGTATCACCTTGAAGTTGGTCGAACAAGTCATCAATCCTGGGGATGGGATACTTATTCTTGATTGTGACCTTATTCAACTGGCGATCGTCGATACACATTCTGAGAGAACCATCTTTCTTTCTAACAAATAACACTGGAGCACCATATGGAGGGATACTCGGTCTGATGAAGCCCTTATCTATAAGGTCTTTTAGCTGCTCTTTCAATTCCTTATGCTTAGCTGGAGCCATTCTGTAAGGAGGAATCGAAACAGGCTGGGTATCTGGAAGGAGATCCATTTCGAAGTCGATTTCCCTTTTGGGAGGAACTTCGGGAAGATCTTCTGGAAACACTTCGGGACACTGATTTACTATTGGGACTGACTTAAGAGTTGGCGTTTCGAAGTTTGAATCCTTAACCCGAACAAGATGATAGATACACCCTTTGGAAATCATCTTTCAAGCCTTAAGTGAAGAGATAAATTGACCCATAGGCACTAAGCTACTACCCTTCCATTCTAAGAGTAGCTCGTCTAGAAACTAAAATCGAATGATTCTAGTTCGACAATTGACTGAGGCAGAACATGAATGTAACCAATCCATGCCTAGAATGATATCAAAAGCTACAATTTCTAACTCTACAAGGTCTCCTGAGATGACTTTCTAAGAGACAGTTACAAGGAAATTTCTATACACCCGTCAAGCTATAACAGGGTCACCAACTGGAGTAGAGACTGATAAGGGTTCTGAGAGAGTTTCTGGACATGCACTAATACCACAAAATTCCTTCCACTTCTGGTACCAAGTGTAGGCCACTCTCTTCAACTAATAGGTGCCCATAATGTTTGTTACCTTTTAGATCTTGTCGAGAAACTCTTGTATTTCTTATTCTGACTAGACCCATTATAACACTCGTAGTTTAGTAGACCATCTAGGGCTAAGTTGAAGGCTACAAGTCAAGGCCAAGATGGCATGAACCAAGGCAAAAGGGCAAGGGCCAAGGCTGCCCCATGCTTGCCATGGCATTACCTATGACCACGAGATCCTAGACGGCTTGTGGTGGCCACCACGGATCAGGGTGCCACACGTGGTGGTGAGGCAGTGTGCCCCTCAAGCCTGCCCAAGTTGGTCTCCTCCACACGAGCCACTTTACGACTCGTGAAGGCCTAGACGGCTCATGGGAGTGGCCGTGAAGTTGCCTTCAATTATTGGGGGCAAAGACTTCAAGTCATATCTACTGGTCCATGGACCATGGCCAGGACCACGGCTCGTGAGCACTGTTGTGGTGCCTGGCACCATTACTGCCTAGTCAGGTTTTTTTTAGTAAATTCGATCCTTTTTAGTTAGTTTTAAATGGGGGACATTTTGTATGGACTTTATACACCTATATAAACTATTTTAAGTGTTTAACCACCCCAATTATGTCATTAATTCCAAAACCCTAAAAGATCCCAAAGTTCTTCATCTCAAAAATTCTCTCTTTAGAAAACTCCAAGAAGAAGAAGAAGAAGAAGAAGAAGAAGAATAATAATAATCTAAGCTAACTCAAGTTCCTCCATTGTTGCGAGCATTATGAGGGCTTTATAATCAAGGTATGTTTATTCATCCATGGATTATTCCATCCATGGAGCCCCCTAGATTTCCCCAGATTGTGAAGATGAACCCCAATTCTAGCTAGGGTTTCTTCCTAAATTGTGGTAGTGTTGAGTATGAATCCAATTGAGTGGATAATACTTGTTTAAGATTGATTTAACATTAAATTATGTTATTATGATGATTTAATATGTTTTCCATGGTTAACTCTAGTCTAATTGATGAAATTGATATTATGTGAGTTTATGCCATGAAAGATGACATTGAAGGCTTAGAGATGATCTTCTAAAATTGATGATGTCTATAATAATTGTTCATGAATGAAAGCTTTTAGACATGAATTGAATTATATTATAGTATATATGATGGATCATGACTTTTAAAGTTTGAAGTTCAACGTTTATGATGGATTATGACTAGAATCACCTAATAATGAAGAATGTAATTAGAATGCCTTGAAATCCAGGTATGAAAGATGACGGTGAGAAGTAAAGCTTTGAGAGTAAGGCTTGTAGTCATGAATGATGATCACTAGGGCTTGGAGTGTAAAGCTAATATGATGAACTATGGATGCTAAGGCTTTGAGAGTAAAATCTATATGAGAATAGAAGGCTAATGAATAGAATTCTTATGAAAGGTCTTTACCTGGCTAATCCACCTTATGAATAATAGATGGTAGGAAGTGATATAATCACTTGAGTCATGATCATATCCATGTCTAATATAGAATTCTTGATATGGTCTTAAGCATGAATATGATATGTTCTCTCACATAGAATGATTCTAGGATGAAAGGCTATTCACTAAAATGAATCTAAGTCCAAGGACTATGAAATGTGATGAGGTTGTGGTGATTCACCTAAAAGACCTTTACATGATAGCAATGTGAGGTGAGTTCCTTTATTCCTAATTATTTAAACTTGAGGTGATTACCCATGTCATGATATAGGGAGTATTAGTTGATTACCCTTTATGTATGTATGACTCCCAAGGGAAGCAATGATTACCCATTAGCATTTATGTTTATCATGGAGGCGATTACCTATGATCCTTATTAATGGATATGGAGGCGAATACCTATATCTTATTAAAATGAACATGGAGGCGAATACCTATGATTCATTGATATGCATGACTAGAGGTGATTTTTCTTGTCTTTATGATTCCATGATATGCATGACTAGAGGTGATTCCCCTTCTCTTTATGATTCCATGATATGTATGACTTGAAGTGATTACCCTTGTCATCTATGATGAGCCAAACATGTATGCCTTGAGGTGATTCCCCTTGTTCCTTGTGATGAGCTTAATATGAAATCAAATAGATTATCAATATGCATGAAAGCCTAAAGTGGTACTTAGTATGGGTAGGATTATGGGGTTTTATCCATGCATTGTACAAATTATGACTTGAAGCAAATTATGAGGTGTTGCTCTTATATTTTGTATGCTTAGTTTAGATTGTTGCCATAGTTGCCTTCCATGCTATGATTGACTAAAGGTGAGAGATTCCCTTGTCTATGAGAAGTAAGCTAAAGGATAAGATAAAATATGATAAAGAGGTATGATGGCCTAAAAGTGTTACTTAGCCTAGATGGGATTATGGGGTCTCATCTATGCATTAAACAAGTATAATTTGAAGGTTACTTAGGAAGTTTATCCTATGTTAAAGAGGAATTGAGTATGGACTAAGCTTATAAATATGTCGTATTTCCTATGTTGTGGTATTATGCTTTATGTTGACTTATGCTCATGTTATGCCTATGTTAGAGATTATGCTTATGATTATGTTATTGTCTCTTATGCTTATGACTTATGTCTTAGATTGGCTAACACTTTTGTTATGCTCTTATGATGTTATGATAGCTAATATATTTAGTACATTTTTGTACTAACGCATACTCTTGCCTACATTATTATCAAATGTAGGGTTTGGTGATTTTGAGTTCCATTCTTGAGGATAGGTTTCTAAGAGTGCAGGGAGTTGAAGACTTGGTGAGTCCTCATAGCATCGAGGATAAATCCACCATTTCCTATATGTCTTTTATTTTCATGTCATGAGACTATTGTATGGGCTGTGTCACAAAGGTTTTATTCAAAGTTGACTTTATATGGTTGAGACAAAGTGTAGTAAGACTTCCGCTTGCTTTTATAAAAGACTTCAATTGTATGGATAAAGTTTTTAAAATTTCCGTACTTTTCTATTATCTTATGTTATGATATGCTAAGGGATTATATGAGACCCCTTTAGGGTCAAGTACGCCATGTTACTTCTAGGGTGTACCCCTGGGTCGTGACAAACTTAGTAATCAGAGCAGAAGGTTTAGAATGGTTCTAGGATTATCTCAAACAACATCTTGTAAAATCTTGTTCATAAATGTAAAGCACACCACATTTATGAATAGGAGTCTATTGGATGTTTAGGAAACTTCACTTGTTCATTCTCTATGTCATGCCATAGAGTTTAACTTTATTAGGTTCTTCTCCTAATCGGTGCCCTACGGTTTTCAGGGTATGGCTAATATAAGGGCAAATGCTAGGAGAAATGAGGAAGAAAATGTGGATCATGAGGTTCCTGTTCAAGCTCTTCCTCAAGCTCTGGTTGATCCTCTAGTGGAGAATGTTACTCATGCAGAGTTTAGGTCGACTATCCAATTGTTGGCTCAAGCCATGACGGCACAAGTCAATAGGGAAGTGGTTACTTCGGTGAATCCTAATATGAATTCCGCGGCTTCAAGAGTGAGGGAGTTTATTATGATGAAACCCTCAAAGTTTTATGGGTCCAAAGTGGAAGAGGACCCTAAGGAGTTTATAGATGAGGTTTATAAGATTCTTGATATCATGCGGGTGACTTTGGTAGAGAAAGTGGAGTTAGCTGCTTACCAATTGAGATGGGTATCACAAATATGGTATGGTTAATAGAAAGAGAGTTGACCGGTAGAAGTGGGTTCCATTGAGTGGGAGGAGTTTAAGAAGACATTCCTTGATAGGTTCTTTCCCCTAGAGTTGAGGGAGGCTAAAATCCAAGAGTTTATTAACCTTAAGCAAGGTAGTATGAGTGTTCAAGACTATTCTCTAAAATTTACTCAACTCTCTAAGTATGCTCCAACTTTAGTGGAGGATTCAAAGGCTAGGATGAATATGTTCATGATGGGAGTGTCCGATTTAGTAGAAAAAGTATGTTGTATGGCAATGCTTATTGATAATATGGATATGTCACATCTTATGGTTTTCGCCCAACAAATTGAGGAGTCAAAACTCAAGGAAGAATCTAGGGAGAAAAGAGGTCTAGATTGGATGATGATAAGCCCTTTGATGATGAGTCCGATGGACATGGTCACCCTAGGTTTATACAAAAGTTCCCTAGGCAAAGTCCCTCACACACTCCTAAGTTCACCCAAAAGAGGGTGTCTACCCTAAGTCTCAAGAAAATGGTAGTGAGATTCTATTGTCAGGATGTAATAAGTGGGATAGAAGGCAGGAGGGTGAATGCCTAGCGGGTTCTAATGTTTTCTTTGGGTGTGGTGAGTTGGGCTACAAGATAAGGCATTGCCCTAAAGTTGCTGGAAATGAAGGAGATATTCATCATAGGTCCTAACCCTACCCTTCCTCCGGTCCAATTGGTTTGGGAGGGAGTGCTCCAAAGAAGAATAGATCTTAAGCTCTCCAATCTAGAGGTGAACAAAAGTGACCTCCTTACGTTGCTACCCGTATGTGTTTTAAGCTTTATCTAGATTCCGATGTTGCTTGTATTTTATGACTTGATAGATTTGATATGATAGACTTTGATGTTGTCTTTAGTATGAATGAGCTTCATTGTTGCTTTCATGTCATAGATGATGTTTAGAAGAGTTTGTGTAGGCTTACTCCCAAGAGGGAGATGATGGGCGCAAATAGTGAGGCCATTGTGTGTTTATGTGTGGCCATGATTTCTTTTATGCATGTCATGAAAATTTTAGGTCTTGATAGAAATGACTTATATGCATAGTCTTACCTCATGTTGTAGTGCATTGAGTAGAGTTTCTTATAGAATTTCATGAAATGAATTAATGAGCATGCCTTAGTTTGGAGTTGAAAGATTCCTCCTTGAATAAATGCTTTTTGAGAGTAAATTGCATTGACGCTCCATTAGTGTATGTGGAGCATATCATAGCTAGGAGATGGTAGTTCCTCCTTGAATATGAGTAGATATATAATTTCATGCATTTTGGGTTGTTAGATGTAGTTCCAACTCCCTTGTGTTGCATTGAATATAATTAGCTTGGAACTGAAGTTTTCCTCCTTAGGTTGTGTGCATTTAGATGTGTTGCATGCATGATGTGCTGCTAGTCGAGAGTCGTTCATTTAATAAGTGTTTAGAATTATCATTCGAGGACGAATGTCCCCAATGGGGAGATAATGTAACACCCCATAGTTTAATAGACCATCTAGCGCTAAGTTGAAGGCTACAAGTCAAGGCCAAGAGGGCTTGAGCCAAGGCAAAGGGGAAAGGGCCAAGGCAAGAGCCATGGTTGCCCCATGCTTGCCATGGCACTGCCCATGACTATGAGAGCCTAGACAGCTCGTGGTGGCCACCACAGATTGTGGTGCTACCCGTGGTGGTGAGGCAGTGTGCCTATTAAGCCTGCTCAAGTTGGTCTCTTCCACACTAGCCACTTCACGGGTCGTGAAGGCCTAGTCAACTCGTGGGAGTAGCCGTGAAGTTGCCATCAATTCTTGGGGGTAAAGACCTCAAGTCATAGCCACTGGTCCATCGACCACGGTCAGTACCACGGCTAGTGGTCTTGACCACGGCTCGTGAGCCCTGTTGTGGTGCCAGGCACCATGGCTGCCTAGTGAGGGGTCTTTTAGTAAATTGACTTTTAGTTAATTTTATGTGGTGGTCATTTTGTATGGACTTTATACACCTATATAAACTATTTTAAGTCTTTAACCACCCCAATTAAGTCATTAATTCAAAAACCCAAAAAGATCCCAATGTTCTTCATCTAAAAAATCCTCTCACAAGAAAACTCTAAGAAGAAGAAGAAGAAGAAGAAGAAGAATCTAAGCTAGCTCAAATTCCTCCATCGTTGCAAGCATTATGAGGGCTTTATAATCAAGGTATGTGTCACGCCTCGAGCCTACACCCTGGACATGGCCGACACTCGAGAACCATTGATGACCCCAAGAAAACCCTTGGCCTGGCTTACTTACTTAGCGGAGGATTTTACTCAAGATAAAAACCTATAAAACAAGTAAATTGAACTGCTCAAAATATAACTTAGAATGTATTATAATAACATTCACTGCCAAAGTGGCAACTCAAGTCTCAACTTAACTGAAAAGGAAAAGTAAAGACTCATGAACTAACATCACTAACTCTGTCTATGAAGTTTCTAAACAACTGAGATGGACGTTGGGACAATACCCAAGACATCCTAATGAACTAAAATATTGAAAGGAATAAAAAGGATCCTCCAGAAAGCTAGGTGGCTCACCAATTGACTCTGAGTGTTCAACTCCATCAACGAGGCGCTGGATGCTGATCCTGATTACCTGCATTTGCATCATAACACAATGCAGGCCAACTAGCATCAGGTTATTGAATGTACGAGTATACAAGTTGGAGTGCTAAACATAACTTAAGCTTGATAAGAATCTGAAAGAAAAACTTATGTTGGCTTTACTCAACTCCCGAATAACTTAACTCAATATAAAGCAATAAAACACATGCAATATATAGAAAGTTTGTAAAACAGTAGAAAACAACTTAGTTCGTTAAAGAAAATGCAATAACAAACTCAACTTTACTCATATAATAAAGTAATATAGTTTATGTGGGAGATTCTCTAACCGACAACCATCACTCTGAGCCTAAGTGGTGATACATCGTCTTGCCCATGTTGCCAAAACTTTCCTATACTTTGCCGTCATATAGAACGCTTAACTAAGTGGATCCACTAGTCTATGCTAAAAACATCTGAAGGAGTCATCTAAAAAGTATGATCCTTTACTACCCATGATGGCTATATGGTTTATGGAGACGTGAGTTATCTGAACCCAAACTCGTCCCCATATCGGTGCTCAATACTACTCCAAAAATATACTTAGCTCATATGTTTGTAAAAACAAAACTCTTTCTTTAGTTTGAGATAATTACTCAAAAACTTAGCTTAAAAGCTCTCTTGGAAATCTCAGTTTCCTTTCTTGCTCAAATATAAAAACATTATAACTCTTGGGAATACTTAGTTCCCGTATAATCTTTGAAGAATGGACTTTACTCTTACTCTTTACTGAAAACTAGCTCGCAGGCTCTTTTGGAAATCTCAGTTTCCTTTCTTGTTTAAATGTGAAAACAATTACTCTTTGGGAATACATAGTCCCGATATAATCTTTTGAAGAAATGAACGTCAAACTTTACTCTTTACTCAACTCAAAACTCAAGTCTTAAAACAAAGTTAAAACATTTGTAAAAGACTTTTGGGAAACTTTATGAACTTCTCTTAACTTGACTCTTGACTTCTCTTGACTTGACTCTTAACTTCTCTTGACTTGACTCTTAACCTATCTTGACTTGACTCTTAACTTCTCTTGACTTGATTCTTAACTTACTTGAATTGAATTATGGATTCAAGGATTGTGATTTGTGATAGGAAAGATCTCATGATGTTTAGGAATGATTTTAGATAGCTAAACATGAGAAACGATTAAGAAATCACTGCCTCGAAACTAGTCCACGATGCGGAGGCACATTTAAATATTTGGTCGCGAAATAACTTTTGAGGAAGAGAGGTCCGTGACCGCTTTATGACATGAGGATGAATTCTTCGAAACTGAGGGGCAGGTTCACGACGCGGCCTGGGCACCAGATTTGTCTGACTTTTTCCTTCTTTCGTTTTCCAGTCCCAATTCACCCAAATTCGACTATTCTTCTCAATTGTTCTTTAGATTCAGATACCTAGCATGTATACACAAGAATCTAACTCAAACAACTCAAGGAAACAACACAAGGAACTCCTAAATATCAACCTAACTCAAGAACGAAGGCCAATTTCATGAACAGAATTCAAGATTCATGAACTTTCAACTTTCTAGGACAAACTTCACTGAAATAAACATGATTGGCGCGTGGGTGAATGAACCCAACACTATGAAAGACTCACATACCTCTTTAGGGATCAACCCTTGTCGAAATCCACATGCTAAACCTTTAGGAACGACGAACTTTGCTCTTTCTCCTCTTTTCTCCTCTAGCGTTCTTTCTCCAAAAACCCTAGCATAAATTTCCAATTGTCTAAACTGAACCAATTCAGTTTAGACCCCAATTTAATTGCTAAAAAAGAATTAACTTAATTAGGTATGAAAAAGACCATAATGCCCTTCGTTAATCCGGATTAGACTTTCCTTATTCGAGTAGCCGAACTTAAAATGGGTATATCTCACTCATACATACTCGGAATTGCGCAAACTTGGCGGCGTTGGAAAGATTATTCCATGATATTTCCTACGATATATGGAAACACACCTAAATCATCTTGATCTAGGAGTTATGGTCATTTGAAGTTGACCAAAAACTCAACTTAACACACTTAACAAATTTTCCAGATTTTTATATTCTTTCCAAAAATACTATTTCCAAATGTTAACTTCATTCTAGTTATTTCAAATAACGAGATGTTACAATATCTCTCCCTTGGGAACATTCGTCCTCGAATGAGCTTACTCTTACGAGGCTAAGGGTGTAACATTTAACATTCATCTCAAACACCCAACAAGCAATGTAATTACAATATGCCAACTTATAAATAAATACCAAGAAAAGAATTAGTACCTTAATTTGGAACTTCTCTGGATTCAAAGATATGTAGATATCTCTTCTTCATATCTTCCTTAGCTTCCCAAGTAGCTTCCTCAACAAACTGGTTCCTCCAAAGTACTTTGACTGATGCTACTTCTTTAGTCCTCAGCTTGTGAACTTGGCGATCTAGAATCTGAACCAGAATCTCTTGATAAGATAAGCTATCCTTGATACCAATATCTTGAATTGGTATTATAAGTGAAGGATCTCCCATGCACTTCTTCAACATGGAAATACGAAATACCGGATGAACCGCTGCTATCTCTTGTGGTAGCTCCAACTCATAAGCTACATTACCAACCTTTTTTGGATTCTCTGTAAGGGCCAATATAACGGGGACTAAGCTTCCCTTCTTACTAAATCTCATAACACCCTTCATGGGTGAAACTTTGAAGTATACCCAATCATCTACTTCAAACTCTAACTCCTTTCTCCTAACATCAGTGTAGGATTTCTGACGACTATGCGCTATTTTCAATCTCTCTTCAATAACTTTAACTTTCTCCATAGCTTGACGAACTAAGTGTGGTCCTATTAACCCAGCTTCACCAACTTCAAACCATCCAATATGAAATCTGCATCTTCTCCTATGAAAAGCTTCATAATGAGCCATCTTGATGCTAGAATGGTAACTATTGTTGTAAGTAACCCAAAGAGAGGTAGGTGATCATCCCAATTACCCTTGAAATCAATCACACAATCCACCTTGATACCTTAGAACACTATCTCCCCCTTGTTCAAAAGCCTTGAGAACCATTGATGGCCCCATTCATCACCACTACTCCTCCTTCAGTGGAATCCATTAGTCGAACTCCTAGTCGTGCAAGTCTATGCACCGCTTTTGCTAAGTCTTTCTTATCTTCCTCAAAATGGGTGGTACTACCCATTGATAATCTACTCAAGGCATCAACAACAACATTAGCCTTACCTGGGTGATAAAGAATACTCATGTCGTAATCTTTGAGTAGCTCTAACCACCTTCTCTATATGAGATTAAGCTCTTTATGACTAAACACATTCTGAAGACTCTTGTGATTGGTGAGCACATCCACATGAACACCATAAATATAATGACGCCATATTTTCAAAGCAAATACTACGGCAACCAACTCCAGATCATGTTTGGGTAATTCTTCTCATGAACTTTCAACTGTCTGTAGGCATAAGCTATAACTTTGCCATTCTGTATTAATACACAACCAAACCAATTCTAGATGCATCACAATATACGACAAAACCTTGTGTACCTTCTGGTAAGGTCAATATTGGGTAGTAGTCAACCTCTTTCGCAATTCCTGAAAGCTTTTCTTGTAACGACCCTTTCGAAAGGATACTACCACCTAAGCAAGAAAACTACTTAAATACTTGCGATATTTAAAAGAGATTTACTATGGCCATATTGATTGTAGTTTAATAGAGGGATTAGGTTCATAAAGGAAAAAAAATAGATAAGGGTGTGCATCTTGTCCATTTAAACATTTATGTGATGTCAAAATTGATATGGCACGGAGTTTCAACTTATGACGGAAAAACCCTCCCAAAAATAATTTAAGCAAATAATCGATGAGCTTTTCATGCATATATTATCTTCACACTTAAGGATGAAATAACACGAATATTACCCATTTCGGAGTACCGAAATCAGCCCGTCATGCTTCACAAAAATATTCAAAACAAATAGTAAATTTAGTATATTGCAATACTTG
>JAJOOR010023713.1:0-25507 GCA_036250505.1 Solanum acaule
AAAAAAAATGATTTAAATGAAGAAAACCCTTAAAGAACATATCTTTAAAAAATATTTAGGAAAATAATTTAACATAAAATATATAATATTTTACGATATTCGATTAAATTTGATAAAAATAGTTAAATAAAGAATAATTTTTTTTAATTTTTGGAAAATTGGATCTTAATTGAAACAACTTGGTCAATTAGGACTTTAACAAAACTAGATTAATTAAGATTTATTTGCGTCATTTTTTAGAAATAATGATTCGAACCAACTCGGTAGACAAATCAAGACATTATTTTAATCTAATTAAAGATGAGTGAAAGTTTTGACTAAAAATATTTGAATAAGCATAAGAGTTGATAAAAAAAAAACGAATTATTTTTAAAGAAACTAACATAAAGAACATGGTTTATCTTTTGGGGAATTTAATTAAATTAAATCGCAATTTAAAAGAAAACAAATAAATAAATAATCACACAATTAAATAAGTTAGAAATTGAATTTGGGCCTCCTTTTTTGGGCCAATTTTGCTGCAATTTCTGGGGATTTTACTCAATCCCGTTTTTGTATATATTGTCCGTATATCAGTGTATATGGGCATATATATTAGCTCTTTTCATGTATCTCTTGCTTCCGAATGTCTATATGTCGCCTCAGCCCTGTATTTTTACGTTTTTGACCTGTAATTCGTTGTATAATGAGTGTATATTGCTGTATACAATATGTATACAGCCTGTTTCAGCTTCTCTTTCACCGCAAATATGAGAATGACTCGGAACGACTCAAGTATATGCAAGAGATGAGTCCAAAGTGGACTCGGATAGATAATTCATGCAAAGAAAACAAAGAATAAGGATTAGCATATGTATAATGCGGGCTAAAGATGAGAAAAACGCAGGTTGTTGCAACTCATAAAATCAACTTAGTTGAAAGCAATTAGATTGTCGTTATCACTCATTCCATATATCACAAATAGATTTCTCAAATCTGGATATAAATCCATAACATTAATATGAAAATCAATAGATCTCTTAATGCCAAACTAAGACCAAATAGGATAAAATAAGAAAGATAAAATTTTAAACTCATGTAGATAACCCCCAAACTACATGGCAGACAATTAACATCATTGGAACAGTGTCAATCTATAGCTAATCAAATAAAGACTTAAAGAAGATGATATTATTCTCCAAAGAAGATGTCAGGGGGAAGGAAGTGCCGAATAGATATTCCGTATTTAGAGTTAGCCGGCTCATATAGACAAATTCACGATGAAGAAAACTAATTATGCCAAACATTTCCAAAATAAGGAAAATCAATAAACATTTTTAGAGCTTTCTGGACAAATCCACAATGGTGTAAATGATCATATAAGCATGAAAGCAGCCCGAGTTAATTTAGAAAAAAAAAAGGAATAAAAATATGAAACTATATTAGAAGATCGGCTCAAATCGATAAAGTTTCACTTACGCAAATAAACTGATGATAAACAAGAAGATTGATAATCTTGACAATGAGCAGGCAAAATCATCAAAGTTAGACATGGTCAAGACTTTAAGCCAACTTGAACAAGGAAACAAATCGATGAACAAATATGAACTTAGATCATGAAAAAAAAAACTCGGCAACAAATCCTAACAAAGACGAACTAAAATGCTTCTCGGATAGATGATTGATATATTAACAATATGACAGCTCTCAAACTATTTTAAAATGAAAGCTAAAGAACAACTGGATATATAAATTCCTATTGATTAATGTCGAAGGAAACGAGAAGAGTCAGTACATGTATATTTCACATTCTTAAAGTTAATAGCTAAATATCATGAAAGATCAGCAACAAACCATATATCAAAGTCGAGGATTGCAGACAAGCTTAACATACAACAAAGGTAAAAACTCAAGACTGAGTGAGAATCGAACAAGGAGAAACAAACCAACTACATGACTTCTAAAACGGAAATAGAGGGAGGGGTATTACCTTTTTTTGGGCAGCGTGCTGAGACTACGAGCTTGACCGTGAAGCTATACACCACCACAAATAAATCTCCTATGAGTTTCGGAAAAAATTCCAGTTAGGGCAAACGAGAGGGAAAATATAAACCTATTCTTGAATATCTAATAAGAAATTATTGTGCTTTTTTCTCCCCCTCCTTTCTCCAGTGAAATAAAGAGGTTTAAATAGATGGGAAAAAATTGGGATTCAATTCTTGGGGGTGGAAATCGAAAAGGGTAAGGGTAGAATAGGAATTCCAATCGACTCCCCCAAATTCAAATTTTTCTTCCCAAGGATGGGAAGAACTGTTCTTTGTACAAATTTTCAAACGAAATCCCCCTAAAATCCGGATGAAAAGATCAAGGGTCGGCTGTTGCAGAGGAAGCTGTGGGAGTTGATGTTTGTTGACGCGTGAGGGAGAAGAAGACGCGTACGGGGTCGCTTGCATCATTCACGCGTTCTGTCCAGTCGCGTTGTTGGACTGTTCTGGATCACGTGAGCTGCTGGACTAGCAGATTCGCGTAGAAGAAGAAGGAGATGTGCAGGGGTGGGTCTTCTGTCATTGTATTGTTGTTGTATGTGTTGAAATTACAAAGGAAAAAGGGGTTGGGTCGGGTCAAGATGGGCTGGGTCAAAGGGGATAAAGAGTGGGCTGGGAATGGGTTATTGTTGCTGGAATTTGGTGGAAATTAAAATGAAATGAGGGAAAACGGACAAAAGGGGTTGGGCTGTTGAGTGGGCTTAAAGAATAGAGTGGAATTTGGGCCAAATTTGATCTTAAATTTGGCCCAATCAAGGAGCAAAATTTGGTTATATTTGGATTTTAGGAAATAAATAAATGGATCTCAAACTTGGCCAATGGGAATTAAGTAATTAGCCAAATTAAATTTAATTGGTGAATTCGGTTAGAACTAAATAAGATGAATTAGCATAAATTAATTAATGAGCTTCTTAATCTTAACGAAGTAAAAAAAAATTATTCACTTAATTATAAACTAATTAATTCAATTACAAAACTAATTAACTCAAAATTATAACTATAACTTAAAGTAAATTAATAAAATATTTAACTAATATGTAAAATCTTTTGTGATGATTTTCAAATATTCATAAAATAGCGTGATTGCAAAAATATACATATTTATTATTTTTTTTAAAATGATAAAATTGTTTTAAAAAATAACTTGAAAGTATTTTGAATTTCATAAAACTCATTAATTCAAAATTATAACCATCCCTAATATTTAAAATATAAAATCTTTTTTGAGACGATTTTTGAATAATCATAAAATATATAATTATATACATAATTATGCAAAACATATATATCATCTAAAATTTATAAAAAGTGACAAAACTATAAAAAAAATCTTGCAAACTATATTATTATTTTTTGGAAACTTTATAAAATTAATTATTTTAAATCGTTTGAGATTGGAGAAGCTCGAAATGATTAATTTATATTGTGGAGGGTCAAAATTGGGTGTCAACACTCCGGAAGTAAGGAGGCTCACCAAACAACTCTGAAATTCAACTAGATCAATGAAACACTGGTTGATGATCCTGGTTACCTCTATCTACATCATGAAATGATGCAGGACAAATGGAGTTAGTACATTTAATGTACGAGCATGCAAGGGGAAATCTAAAACATGACATAAGCTTAAACTGGAACCTGAAGAAACAACTTACCTTGTCTTAACTCAACTCAATCTCAACTCATTTCAATATAAAGGCAAAAACAATAATGTCATATAAAGAAAAGTTTTTAAAACAGTGGATAACGACTCAATGTATTGAAAAATACAATATAACTCAATTTGTATGTAAAAATACAAAATAAACTCTGTTTGGGAGATTCTCTAACCGACAACCATCACTATGAGCTAGTGATGATACAACGTCCCGCCCACGCTGCCAGAACTGTCATATATGTCGGGGTATAGAACTCGTCAAATAAGTGGATCCACTAAGCTATGCTTAAAAAGCAATATGGAATCATCTAAAAGTATGACCCTTTCTGCCCACGTTGGCTACATGGTTTATGGGGGTTGTGACTTGTATGAACTTTCCCCCATATTGGTGCTCAATACTACTCCCAAAATATAACATAGCTTATATGTTTTTTAAAAAAAAACATTTCCTCATCCTCAACTTTGACACTATTACTCAAAAGGTTTCTCTTAAAAGAGATGGTACTCAAAACTCCTTATGAACTCTTTCGGAAATCGGTATTTCATCTTTTCTCAAATGTAAAAATATTTCTCTTGGAAATACTTAGTTCCCATATATTCATTTAAACAAAATGAGACTCAACTTTACTGTTCCTCAACTCAGTACTCAAGTCTTTAAAACATGTTTATAAGATAGTAAATTACTTCTCAAAATGACTCGATAGAACTCTCAAGACTTAACTCTTAACTTTACCTTGAATTTGAATTATGAATTCAATGTTTATGATTCATGTTATGAATGATTTTTCAATGTTTAGAAGTAGTTTAGAGTAGTTAGAATCAATAGGGATTAAAGGTACCCTATGAAAGAACTTAGACGAGCCAAATGACGGAGAAGGGGTGGGGGCAGGCGACCCTGGCACACTAACTGGTGCAGGGCGCCACCCCCTGAACTAAAGAGCATGTTTTTTGGCACACTGGTTGGGCGGCACATGTAACACCTCAAAATTTAGTATCCTAAGAAAGTTTCATAACCCAAGGGTAAACCCTAGACGTAACATGGTATATTAAACCCCGGAAGGGCTAACACAAGCCACTTAGCATATCATAACATAAATCAATAGAAATGATGTAGAATTTAAAACTTTTCTTTCAAATTGAAATCTTTTATAAAAGCAAGTGAAAATCCAGACTTGTCTCAATTAGCCATCTATTACAATCGAAGTATCAAATAGGGTCACAACCCTTACAACATTGTTCTCAAATGAAAGTACAAGAATAAGAACTAGAAAATTATCATCCGTCCTCAAACTTTGAGGACTCACCAAAAGCAAGGAGAATAGTCGATCCAAGCTTTGACCAAGAAGGGGATCACCTCAAGAACCGGTCCCAATACTTATGGGAAAAATGTAGAAAATATGGGTTAGTACAAAAAGTACTAAGTATGATAGTCATGCATAAAATCCTTGAAATCATGCTAAAACGGGACATTTTAATTTAATGCATGCCATTCGTTGAGTAAAACATCATTTGGAAGATAATGTAGAAGCATAAGTCATAAGCATAAACAATTCATAAATCATTGTGTCATAAGAGAAGCTTACCATAAGTACCCTTAAAACATACTTGTGCAATGCATAGATAAGATCCATAATCCCACCCATACTCAGGAAAGCTACTTGAGTAACTATAGTTCATAAACCAACTTCTTGTTCATATTACCATAATAGGGAGTAGCCTTAACTGATATCGACCATGTGAGCTAAACATGGAATTCGACATCTAACCCACACTGAAAAAGGTTTGTCCTACTTGCCTAAGGTAGAACCATACTCTTAACTTAGGTGGATCCACTAGCTGAAAACCTATGAGGGCACATAGTTTATGGGATAGAGCGATTGCAACTAGAAGACCCGGCCTCTACTAACATGAGGGTTTCCATCCCAAGAGATTGTTCCTATAAACCCGACCTGTACTATCGTGAGGGCTTCTATCTCATGTCACTATCCACTCGGTGCTAAGCATAATTCCCATTGCGTTCATGTTAAGCCTTGAGTTAAGTTCATAATTATGGAAGAATGTCTTGACACTCAATCCAACATTACTCATACTAAAAGCTTTTATATTCAATAGGTGAGACTAGTCTTCCAACCCTAGAATCACTACATGTGACAAACCCTTCACATCATATCATATTCATACATAAGTGTGTACAACATGATAACCTCCAACAACACAACAACTAGATCATAGTTATATTCACTTTACTCTCAAAGTGTTCATAAATCACATACATAATTATCAGGATCATACATAGTTCTCATAATTTTTCCTTCAGGACAATAAATCATATTTCAATCAACATATCTAGAATCACTACATTAGACATGGATATAATCATAATTTCAAGTAACCCAATCACTACTTGTATAATTTCGTAAAGATCTTCTATAATCCACAAACCCACATCACAAGTTCATAATTGAAAAATATGGGGTTTCATGTGTTCTTGGGGGAATTTCATCATAAACCAACAATAAATCATCAATTCAATCATAATTCATCATAAATAAATCATCAAAATCGATTTTGGAAAGAACCTATAAGATTGAAATCAAATCCTTACTTTTGGGGAAATCACTAGTTTAGAAATAGAGTTTAGAGGGACTCCAAGGATGAAAACTATCCATGAATGAAGAGGACTACCATACCTTAGTTGTGATTCTTCAAAGAAATTGAGTGAAAGGAACTTGATTCTTGAACCCTATCTCCACCTTCTTCCTTCTTCTTCTTCCTTGAAGTTCTAGAGAGAGAAATTTTGTGTAGAAGATGAACTTTTGGGGTTTTCCTTTTGATTCTTGGGAGAGTGACTTAATTTGGGGAATTTTTAATCTAAAAAGCTTATATACTTTACTAGGGAAAGAGTAAAACAATGTAGTATCAATTTAGGGAAAATAACCTAAGACTGCCACTTAAAAGTTGCCAACTTGCCCGCTTTAGCTCGGCAACGGCACTTGGCGACTCGCCAAGTGGACACTTGTTCCGCCAAATTTTCCAGAATGCTCCCTAATGGAGGCAGCCTACTAGGCTAAGGGGAAGGTCTTTTGGTGATGCGCCAACCGCGTTGGCGAACCCCGACCTAGCTCGCCCAATGTTCCAGTAGCTAGGCCAGGGGGGTTCTTTATAGGCAATGGTGGCTTACTTGGCAAATCGCCAAGTCACTTGGGCAATGGTACTGCCCATTGCCAAGTGTATCAAGGAAGCCTCAATGATTTACTTCATCTAGTTCAATGCATGATATGCCTTTGCCCCTTTTCCTTGACGTTAACCCTCGTGTTTAGCCTTAGTTTAGCTTAAAGGCTTTCTGGGGTATTACAGAAAGGGTCCAAGGGAACGGGTTGCAAACCTAGGATTTAGCCTTTGCACCCTCCAAGAAGTGCACACAAGTCATGCAGGGCACCACGAGACATGGTGATGCCCGTAGACCTTAGGCAATAGACAACAAAGGCTTCCCACCTCCCACGAGGGCCAAGACTGCTCACGGTGGTCACCACAGATGGTGTTGCCACTTGTGGTGGTGAGGCACTAGCTCCCCCCAGGCTTCCCAAAGTAGGATGCTCCTTACGAGCCACTAGACGGCTCGTGAAGGCCTTAACGGGATGTGGGAGGGGTGGGGAAGGTGACTTAGACTTTTAGGATTCAATGAGTGGCTGCCAAGCTACTAGTTCAAGGCCATGATGGGGACCACATCTCGTGTTTGGGACCACGGTTCGTGGAGCCCCTCGTGGAGATGGGTAGTGCACTGTTAAGTGAAGGGTTAAATGGGTCTTTCCGATTTTAATTAGATTAAACCTAGGTCATTTTTCCTAAGCCTAGGTACCCTATATAAGTCATTTTAACCCCAGAACTCACTCATTCAAGTCATTTTTTCCAAAATCTCCAAAAGAAATCCCAAGTTCTTTTCTCAAATATTTCTCTTTCTAGAACTTGAAGAAGAAAAATGAGTTGGAGGTAGGATCAAGGTCAAGTCTCCATTCCTCAAGCATTTGTGGACTTTGTTGTCAAGGTATTATATCTTTTCATTCATGGATTCTGTGAGACCCAGTGACAACCTCTGCCGAATTCTCTTGCTCTTGGCGACTAGTGATAGCAAATAGACGGTTTGCTCCTCCGCCTATTCCTGAAGTATCTCCTCTAGGTGCAGCTCTATCTGGCGGAGCCACTGAAAAAGATTGGGCTCTATTGTCACCATTACCATTACCATGCCTCTTCTTTAGACACTCTCATGAAATGACCATTTTGACCACACTTGAAGCAACAAGTGGAGCCATCACGACACACTTCCCACATGTAGGAGTCTCATTACATCCTTGTGCCACACTACCTTGAGATTATGCAGATCTAGCTCTGACGTTTTGAGAGTTTTGATTTTTGAACTCACCTCTGTTCCTTGGTGCAGGTGCACTAGCAGATGATAAAGAGGTCCATTTTGCTTTTGTTGAAAAGATGATCGGTTTGCATTACTCTTCTGTTTCTCAGACTCATTTCATGTTGCCTTAGCCTTCTTGTTTCTAAACTCTTCTCTATCCCTCAGCTTATTTTCCTCAACCTGTTGCACATGGATCATCAACCTTGCTATGTCCATGTCCCATATCAACATTGCAGCCTTACCCTCCTTGCTTGAAAGACGAGACAACCCAGACACAAACAAGCTCATCGTGCTCCTTATATCAGCAACCATCTCTGGAGCATAACGGGAAAATTGGGTGAACTTGAGGCTATACTCATGAACACTCATGGATTCCTGCATAAGAGTGAGAAATCCCCTTACCTTTGCCTCTCTCAGTTCACGGGGAAAGAAATGCCCCATAAAGGCACCTTCAAACACAGCCCAACTCACAATTTGTGCTCCTTCTGCTCTACTCTTCTTCCATTGGTCGTACCAGACTCTAGGAACACCCTTAAATTAATATGCAGCTAGCTCCACTCACTCTACATATGCAACATGCATCACCTCAAACACTTTCTGCAACTTTTCCACAAAGTTTTCCGAATTCTCAGTGACAATTGAACCGGTGAAGTCTGGAGGATTCATCCTTAAGAATTCATGAATTCTTGACGTATCAGCCACATCCTCTCGATTCCCTCTTTGTTTCCTAGCTTTGTTGGTCACAACTTGATTCAACATCCGGATAGCATCTCGAAACTCAACATTAGTGACCTCTCGTTAGGGTTGCAATTCTGGTACATTGGGGACCCCTTGATCCTGAGGATCAACATTTCTCGTAGCAGGACGACCTCAGACAGCTCTTCGTGGAGACATGATTTTAAAGATACGCGCAAGAACAAATTACAAGAAACTTTATAGAGTTGAACTCTATTGCACGATAAGAGTATGAAACAAGTGAGATAGTTCCTAAATGTCACAACCTCCTAATTATAGATGTGGCACGCTTCACACTGATAACTAGGAATCTACAGATACGACTTTATAGACACCCTAGGACTGTTGAACTATGTGTTCTGATACCAAGTTTGCCACGCCTCGAGCCTACACCCTGGGCGTGGCCGACACTCGAGAACCATTGTTAACCCTAAGAGAACCCTTGGCCTGGCTCAACTCTCAGCGGAAGACTTACTCAACATAAGATAAACTCAAAAGATAAACTTTGCTCAACTATCTCAAAAGTAAACTCAGAATATTTTAGAAATAAAGCATTCTCTAGCCCAAAGAAACAACTCAAGTCTAGAACATTAACATCTGAAAATATAAATACTCATGAACTATTGTTTATCTATCTATGAAGCTGCTAATAACTAAGATGGATGTGGGGACAAGACCCACGACATCCTAATTACAAAACTGAAATGATAAAACATAAATGAGGGATCCTGGCACTGAGACTTTACTTTTTCAAGCTGGAAATAATCAATGTTACCATTAATTACCATAGATGTCCAACCACTCTATTATTGTTGGGTTTTATGGGCCTCCATGTGTTTGTCTGTGTGTGGTTTCTGAGCTAGGAGGGCTTGGAATTTTAGTCCTACTCATTAATATACTCTAAAAAAAAGTTCGGAAGCGAGGAGGCTCACCAAATAATTTTTGAACTCAACTAGATCGATGAAACGCAGGTTGATGATCATGGTTAGCTCTATCTGCTTTATGAAATGATGCAGGCCAAATGGCGTTAGTACATTGAATGTACGAGCATGCAAGGGGAAATATAAAAACATGACATAAGCTTGAACTTGAAACTGAAGAAACAACTTACCTCGTCTCAACTCAAATCAACCTCAACTCATTCTCAACTCATTTCAATATAAAAGCAATAGCAATAATGCGATATAAAAAAGTTTTTAAAATAGTAGATAACGACTCAATGAATTCAAAAATACAATATAACTAAATTTGTATGTTAAAATAAAAAATAAACTCTATTTGGGAGATTCTCTAACAGACAACTATCACTATGAGCTATGTGAGGATATATCATCTCGCCCATACTGCTAGAACTGTTCTATACCTTGCCGGGGTAAAGAACTCCTCAACAAAGTTGATCCACTAAGCTATGCTTAAAAAGAAATAAGGAATCATTTAAAAAGTATGATCCTTTCTACCCACGTTGGCTACATGGTTTATGGGGGTTGTGAGTTGTATGAACTCTCCCCCATATCGGTGCTCAATTCCACTCGAAAAATATAACTTAGCTCATATGTTTTTTTTTTAAAAACCATTTCCTCAGCCTCAACTTTAAGATTATTACTCAAATGGTTTTTCTTAAAATATATAGTACTCAAAACTCCTCATGAACTCTTTTGGAAATCGGTGTTTCCTCTTTTCTCAAATATAAAACATTTCTCTTGGAATACTTAGTTCCCATATATTCATTTAAAAAAAATTGAAATTCAACTTTACTCTTCCTCAACTCAGTACTCAAGTCTTTAAAACAAGTTTAAAAGATTGTAAAAGATTTCTCAAAATGACTCAAAAGAACTCTCAAGACTTAACTCTTAACTCTAGCTTGAATTTGAATTATGAATTCAAGATTTATTATTCATGTTATAAATGATTTCTCGATGTTTAGAAGTAGCTTAGAGTAGTTAGAATCAATAGAGATTAAAGGTACCCATTGAAAGAACTCAAACGGGCCAAACAACGGGGAAGGGGTGGGGGCAGGCGACCCTGGCGCAGGCTGCCATCCTCTTAACTACAAAGCATGTTTTCTTGTGTACTGGTGGGGTGATGTGCCAGCCTCTACCAGAAATCCCCGACAAAATTTCTTTCTCATTTTCTAACCCTAATTCGCCTAGAATCAAATGGTTTCTTCCCCACACGCTTAGATTCGAATACCCAACATATGTACACGATAATCTACTCAAAACTACCCTTAAATCGCCAATACTCATCTCAAGAATTCATCAAAATCCCAACAATCAAGATTACGAATGAAATTCCACAATTTGTTCAAAAGGGTTCTCTATTTTTATTTTATTTATCTTATTTTTTGCTGTTATCTTATGTTTTGTTGTTAATACATATAGATTTTTACAGCGGGCTGTAAATATTTTACTTCCTGGGGCTAACTCTATTCCTGACATTTTCCAATATAATACTAATGATTTATCTATATTTCTATCGTTTATTGCTACTGAATAATTAGCACTTATTATAAACTTAAATTTCTGGTAGATTAAATCTCGATGAACACCTTCAACTTTTTTCCTCCTTTTTCCTCTTTTCTGTTTTTGAACTCTCTTCTAAAACCCTAAGCGTATTTGGAATCATGAAACTGGCCTAAATTAGATTTGACCCCAAAAATATTACTAAATTCGCTGAAATCTGAAGTGGTAAGGAAAGAGCAAAATACCCCTCATAATTTCGGGTAACTTTCCTTAACTGTACTAGCTGACTTCAAATAAGAATATCTTCTTCATATGAGCTTGAAATTTAGCAAACTCGGTGGCATTGGAAAGAGGATTCTGATACCTTTCAATTGATATCTTATGGGTCACGTAACTCATCCTATACTGAAAGTTATGGTCATTTGAAGTGGGCCCAAAATTCACAACTGAAGCATATATAACTTGTAAAATTTTATATTTGGATCTTTCCAAATTAGGGCTTTCTAAATTTAGCTCTTTCAAATACTGAGGTGTTACATCATCTTTCCGCTAAACAATGGGACAAAAAAACTAATGACTCCCTACCCAGTGCAACTCACTTGACTTCCAATTCTCCAACAAAGTTATCAAAAATTAACAGGATGTAGATAAATTGAAATAGGGTTCTTGGTTTTTGTTCATTTTCTTATGGAAAATGAGAAATTGATGCTGATGCTCAAGATCTTTGCATCGTTTATTGCTCCATTGATAATTGATGAAATTCCTTCAAACTCAACAATGGAGTAATTGGAGAACTGGAAAATACACAAAAAGAAGAGAGAAAAAAATCTTGCTTCTCTATTTCTGGAAGAATCAAATGAATTAAGAGTACAATGAAGTGAGTATATATAGGACTATCTACTCTTCTTTACTCTAAGCTAACATATACAACTTACCAAGAGCTGGCAATAAGCCTACACTAACCGATCCTACACGGTTAACATAATAACTAACTCTTAACCACTTTTAACTAATTTATTAAACTAGCCATTCTATCTCTCAACACTCCCTTCTAGCTAGGTAGTGTGAATAGATTCAACACTCCTAGCTTGCGTAGGAGATAACTATGTTGCGATCTGTTCAAGGCTTTTGTGAACAAGTCTGCTTCTTGATCCATAGAGATTACATGTGTTGTCTTATTTGTTCCATCTTGAATTGTTTCTCAAATGAAATGTAAGTCTATTCTAATATGTTTGGTTCTCTCATCAAATATGGAATTTGCAGCAATCTGGATTGATGCCTTAGCAAAATCATTGGAGTCTCAATATCAACCCTTACTTCTTTGCAAATTCCCACAAACCAAAGTATTTTTGAAACAGTTGCAGCCATGCTCTAGTACTCTGCCTCTGCTGAGCTTCTAGAAACTGTGCTTTGTTTTTTTTTACTTCCAGGAAATCAATGAGTTCCCCAGCTTCATCACATATCCAGTAATGGACCTTCTTGAGTTAGGACACCAGCCCAATCTGCATCACAAATGCATTCAATTGTGTTCCCTTTTATGAGCTCAGAAGTATTTCCATACCAGGGTCATTCGTCTCATATTTCGCCACTCTATAAGCTGCATACATATCAAGCTTCTTGGGGCAGGGCTTGAGCTAACTAAGCATGTGCACTACATATGTAATATCTAGTTTGGTCATAGTGCGATACTATAGTTTTCCAACTAGTCTTTTCTAAGGACATGTACATTCCAACTTATCATCATCTAGTTATCCTACATGGTCAACAACATATTCCATAGTGGTTAGTTTTTTATTATATTCCATTGGAGTATTCAGTAGTTCATATCCTGCTAGTCCTAAGTATGTGATTAACTCTAGAGCAAACTTCATTTGATTGATAAGTATCCCTTCTTGTGACCTAGCTATCTCAATTCCAAGAAAATATTTCATTGCACCTAGGTCGTTGATTCTGAACTTTTCTTACAGTGCTATTTTTTCTTCCTGAATTAATATAGGATCATTACATGTGATGAGCAGATCATCAACATAGACTAGGATGATTACTATATATCTCCCACTTTCCTTGTAAATAAAGAGTTCTCAAAATGTATTTGTATAAGCTGGTTAAAACCTCAACAAGTTTCAAGTTCCATTGTCTTGAAGCTTGTTTGAGCCCATAGAGGGATTTGTGCAGTCTATAGTCTTGTTGACAACGGTTCTTCCCCTTTTGACAAGGAGGTGGGATCATGTAGACTTCTTCAACTAAACCACTTGAAGGAAAGCTTTGAACAAATTAATCTAGTGTAAACACCATTGATTTGAAGTAGCTAGAGCAAGAACTAATCTAACAGTGTCTATTTTGACTATGGGAGAAAAGGTCTCCTGATAGTCCAAACCTTTCTTCTGGTTGTAGCCCTTGGCTACCAACCTGACCTTTGTATCTCTTAACTTCTTCATCAGCTCTGTACAACACTTTGAAAACCCATTTACAACCTATTGGAGCGTTTTTGGGGGAAGATCTATAGTGGACCAAGTGTGGTTATCCTATGAGGCAGCTAATTCCAACTTCATGGCATCAATCAATATAGCATCTTGGGCAGCTTTATTATAGGACTGAATCTCCCTAATAAGGGTGATCTTAGATAGGTAGGACTAATATGCATGACTAATACTGGTAGTAGACAAGTAGGACTACATGGGGTATACACAAGAGCTGGAAATAGAAGTTGAGTGGGGTCTACCACACAAATATTCTTGTAACCAAGTAGGAGTAGTGTTAGTCCTTGTAAACCTTCTGTGAGGGACAAGTGAAGGTTCAATAGTAGGAACTATAATATCTGGAGATGGTTCTCTTGGTGGAGAGGAAGAAGGTATGCCAGTGGTGCTAAGAGAAAGCGTAATAGGAGTCGGTTCAGGTTCCATTTGGGATAATACACCATTGAGAAATAACTGCATGTTTTTGTCTTTGAGCACCTGAAAAGGAAATAATTTTTCCCTGAAAGAAACATCCCTGCTCACAAAAAAGTTGTTAGTAAGCAAGTTATAAAGTTTGTAGCCTTTCTGAGTGGAAGAGTATCCCATCTACATAGCTGCAATAGACCTTGGTGAAAACTTGTCCCCACCAAGGATGTTGGTGGTAAAACACAGGCATCTAATGGTTCTCATGTGTTGTAAGGAAGGCACTTTATCATAGAATACTTCAAAAGGTGATTTTCCATATAGGACCTGCAAACGCAATCTATCGATCACATAGATAACATTTAGGACACACTCATTCACAAACTTGAAGGGTAATAATCCATGGAATCTAATGGCTCTAGCAACTTCCAAGATGTGCATGTGTTTTCACTCCACCAATCCATTCTACTGAGGTGTATGTATACATGAGCTTTGATGGATAATATAAGAAGAAGTAAACAATTACGTACAACTAAAATTAAAAAACTCAGTGTCATTATCACTTCTAAAGTTCTTCACATTTTCATTTAGTTGAGTTTTTACCAAGGCAAAAAATTACCTCAATACAACAATGACATCATTCTTCACACCCAAGTCATCCTGCTACAATCATCTACTAGAGTAGGTAGTAATATTCAATCATTTTGACTAGGTACTCTATATGATCCCCAAACAGCAGAATGTATGGTGTGGAAAGGCTTGTCGCATATATTATAGCTAGAAGGAAAAGGCATTTTGGTTTGCCTTGTTAGTGGGAAAACATTACATTGCTGAACATCATGCCAGTTACTCTTAACTTCAAAGAAGAAATCTGCCTCAATACTCTAGCAGGAGCATGTCCAATCCTTCTATGCTAGGTCTCCATGTTTGCAAGATTGCCTACTTTATCACTATTGATCATATTTGTTGTTATTAATTGAGATTTATTCTCCTTTTCTTTATGGGAAACTACATCTTGTATAAACCATCAACCTTCCTACCAATCCCCTTCACCATTCCACTTTGAAGATCCCGTATAACATAGAGAGCAGGAAACAAAGTGACAACACACTTTAAATTTCTAGTCAATTTGGATAATGACAGGAGGTTATGTGAAAAATTAGGAATGCATAATATATCGTTTAGAGTGTGATCATTGTCTAATCTGCACCTTCCTACACACGCTATGTCTAGTACATTACCATTTGGCAAAAAGAAAAAACTCTCATGATATTCTCATCAGTTATTTGATAAATTCAATCCAATATGGTCTTATTTTAAACCATATGATTAGTGGCCCCTGAATTTACTATTCACTTTCTAAAGGCTTCACTATTGGTAGCCATAAATAGTTGAGTCATATCTGCCATGTGCTTGTCTAAATCAATTGGTACTTCTTTGTGAATATCTTTTATCCTAGCGGGAGGACAACTTACCAAACGTATAACATTCCCTCACTCTTGGTGGTAATGAAGTTCTTATTTGAGAGAAAAAAGAAGACTATGCCTTCTACATATGAATACTAAGTAATAATAGCATGGCACTTCGAATTCGATATGAGAAAATTTTGTATTGTTTTTTTTTTCAAAACATTAGATTATGTATCGAGAGAGTAGTATGAGATAAAAGGTATCTTTAGAATTTGATCATATTGTTCCAGAGTAAACATCATGCCACCTCCTTGGTTGGGACTTTGGGAAGGTTGATCCATTTCATATAACATAAACCCTCACAAATATGTTTTTTTAATAGTATAGATACTCTCAATCTGTCAAGAACATATTCTAAATAAGTATACGAGTCTAATCTATTGATAAACATATTATTATACTTTCATTCTGAACTCAAAAAGTAAACCCTAAGCCTGCAAGGTTAGAGCAATAATTTTATTTCAAAATTAGTTATTGATAATATAGGAGTCACAAGTATGAAATTTAATCAAAATACAAGATCGAACCTCGAATCATCAAAATACGACTCCTCAATTTTAGGTTCAAAAATCCTATTTTATAACACCTAATTGTGAATTAAATGACGATATGAACAATGTAATCAAGGGGAAATACTAAATTAAAAGTTAGATTCTTAACTTGAGATAAAATGAGCAATTCCTCCTTGAAAATCACCAAAATTGAGCTACCAAATTCAAAAAATATTATGATGAAGTGTATGTTCAAATTTGAGATTTATTTCATCCATTTCTTAATTGTTTTTTGCGAATGTAGATCACAACCGCGAACGTGATCAAGTTATATAATCTAACCCCTCACAATCATGATTGAATAATCATAAATGGGATTCCTCATCTAGAACTGACAAACTTTATCCTTCACGAATGCAACACAAATCTCATGAATGCATAGCAGTCCTACAATTAATTTTAACAAATGCAATATATCTAGCCCTTGCGGGCATGGAGAAGATAAACAATTAAACCAACAATTAGTGCATCAGCTATGATAAATTCTCTATTTTACCTGTCAAACTAATCTATAAAACCAAATATGCAAATAAATCATAAAATATATTACAGATTTGTTGAAAATTCAAATCACCAATTTGAAGTTGTCTACCAAATGTTGATCATTGCCAATTTTAAGCTTTATCTTTTATTTTATAGTCCTATATCATTTCCGATAGTGTATTCATATTTAAAAAGTTATATTTAACTTCTAATCACTCTTCTAGTAATTGGTATTTTCCACAATTATATGAAATCTAAGTTATGACATGTTATCACTATTTCATTTATTTCAATATGATTTATTAATTTTAATATTTCAAAAAAAAATTACTTATCTAACAGAAGGTTAGTGAAGTGTCCTTACAATTCTTCAGATTTTGGATCATATAAATTACGTCTAAATATGTAATTTCATGTATTAACACTGAAAAATAGGGATTCATCTTGATCATAAAATATTACCAAATATATGTAATTAAAGAATATGTGATAATCATATGTGAAATAACCAATTTAAGTAAGATGGTCAATGTAATAAATATATTCAAAGTTAAGTTGAATGACTATGAAAACGAAGATTATATATTCAAGAAGTCTTAGTTTTATTAAGTAGAAACTATTTTCAAGAGAGAAGTTATCTACATTTAAAATGGAGGATTCTAAAATTAATTTCTTAATACAAATATTTTCTCCATGGAACCCATATATTATATTTGTTTTTGACAAAACATTACTGTGTTATATATTTTTGACAACTTATTGTGTTCTTAGACTCTAAAAGTATACAAAAACACTAAGGGTCTTCCCTTCACGTGATGCAAGAAAATTAGAATTTTCTATACAATCTTACTAAGTTATTGTTTTTCACTGATTTTTTTCTCTATTGTTGTTTTTTCATAAATAATTTTATATGTTCAATAGTTGTATATAAATTATTCTGGACTGTTTATGAAGTTTTGTGTGTATCTCTGAAAAATAATAAATAAAAGGAATCCTTATTAATAATAAATATTTTAGAAATAGTTTCTATGTCTAATTTAAGATCTACATTGAAGAGGTACCAATTCTGTGTGGATTTCTTCTACGCGAATGCAAATTTCTTTTGTTTCAAAATAAAATTATATGTAGGTATTCAATATAAATTAATTGTGTAAGTGAGAAATATTTCAGACATTTTACTATCTATTATCATTTTTTTCTTCTAAATAGAATAAATTCCTATTCGGACTACAAAGAATTTTTTAAGATCTTTAATCTATAACTTTGAAATATTTTTTTTCTTTGTTTCCTTAAAATATTGGCTAAAGTTTGACTTATTTTATGTACAGGATGGTGAACATGATTAATCGTGGTACAAAAGTGATCATTGATGAAAATGAGATAGACAAAATCTCTGATTTTCCCATGGATATCCTCGATCATGTATTTCGTCCAAGAAGTGGAAAAGTTTTTTGCCTATGCATCCAATACTAGTTCTAGTTAGGGAGTTCTTTGAAGAG
This sequence comes from Solanum acaule, assembly GCA_036250505.1. Taxonomy (NCBI): domain Eukaryota; kingdom Viridiplantae; phylum Streptophyta; class Magnoliopsida; order Solanales; family Solanaceae; genus Solanum; species Solanum acaule. The sequence continues at coordinate 18,165 of JAJOOR010023713.1, forward strand.
AAAAGTTATTTTAGTAATATGTTTGAAAATATTCTCTTGCAACATGTTAGATCCTTAGTCAAATTTTTCCTTAATTTGTCAACCATCAATTGTAATTATAGGGACCTTTGGAGAATCAGAACCCTACCATTTGGAGCATGTAACGTTGTGTGTGACATTTATGTATCTAAATCAAGAGGGTCGTACATCAGATCAATTTTCTAATGATTCATTTAGAGGTGGGGGATCGTATAGAGGGAGTGGTTCTTTCCGGCGTCGGGGACCCATTCATGCATCTATACTAGCATCTGAGAGGGTTCAGACACCTCGCATGTCTTATAGTATAGGTCATGTCTCGTACAATTCACAGTTCCGACCTACGGAGTGAGGCAATTGTAATGTCTCTTTAGGATCGTCACAACAGTTACTGAGTAAAAGGTTTTTCTTTAGTTGTGAAGATCCCGATCACATGATGCGCTAGTGTTCTTTGTAGAGGGGTTAGGGAGGACCCCATCCTAGTTCTCCAGTTCATACTAGACCATTGGTACCAAAAGCCAGTGGTCGAGGACGAGTTCAGTTAGGTAGAGGCGGTAGAGCTTCTGGTAGTGGTACTGTAGCTTAGCAAAGTGAGGGTCGAGGTACCACCTGGAGGTTGTAGAGGGAGCCAATTTTATGTTTTCCAGGGAAGACTTGAGGTTGAGGTGTCTCATGCAAGTATTACGGGTATTATGCCAGTTTACCATAGATATGCATCTGTGTTGTTTATCCAGTATCTACTTTCTCTTATGTGTCTTCTTATTTTATTGCTGAATTTTATGTGGTGTGATAACAAATATCTGCCCTTGGTGGCGGATCATGTATATCGATCCTCTCTTATTCCTTTAGATGGGTATGTCACGTAGGTAGACTTGATCATTCTGGTATGGAAGACTTTAATGTTATATTGGGTATGGATCGACTTTCCCCTTATCATGCTATCCTTGACTGTAATGATAAGACTAAGACCTTAACAATACCTGGTGGAGATAGGATGTTTGTCTTACTTAGCGTTTATCCGAGACACTAGTATTGAACCACCTCCTATGGATTCCATTCTCGTGGTTAAGGAGTTTCCAGATGTGTTCCATTTTGATCTTCCAAGTGTTCCTTCTGATATGGATATTGACTTTGCTATTGAATTGGAGTTGGCACTAGGCCTATTTCTATTCCTCCCTACCATATGATTCCAACTGAGCTAAAGGGGTTGAAGGATCAGTTGTAGGATTTATTGAGTATGGTGTTTATATGCCATAATGTCACCTTGGGGTGCCCCAATGTTGTTTTAAAGAAAAAGGATGGAACCATGAGGATGTGTATTGACTACAGGTAGTTGATCAAAGTAACAATGAAGAATAAGTATCTTGTTCTGTGTATTGATGACTTATTTAATCAGATTCAGGGAGCATCATTGTTCTGTAAGATTGATTTGAGGTCTGGGTATTATTAGTTAAGGATTATGGCATTGGATATTCCTAAGACAACTTTTCACACTCAATATGAGCATTATGAATTCCTAGTGATGTCTTTTGGATTGACTAATGCCCTTACAACATTCATAGAGTTGATAAACGAGGTGTGTCGACCTTGGACTCGTTTATGATTGTCTTCATTAATGATATTTTGGTATACTCAAAGACTTAAGAGGATCATGTTCGACGCTTGAGGATTGTACTTCAGAGGTCGAGGGGAAGAGAAGTTGTGTCACCCCCCGAAGCTACCCCTAGGATGCGAAAACGGGACCTAGGATCACGAGTGACCCCAAGCTAACCCTGAGCTTGCATATCATAAGCAAACTGAATATTCTACAACAATAAAACTGATGCTGAAGCTAAATCATGAAATGATGGGGAATACCCATTCTAAGTCTTAATATATAAAGAACTATGAGTTTTAATAAAAAATGGAAGTATCAACTCAAATCGATAACTGAATCTAACTATGTCTGAAAATAGCCTCTAACTGACTAGAAGTGCTGGGACATGCCCCAGCTAAATCTTGCAAAATTGAAACTACAACTAAAAGCAAAGGAAACATGTATGTCGTCCTTGGAGAATGATGACTCACCACTGATACTACTGAGCTGATGATCGGGAACCAATCTACGCGTGATCTTGAAACTGAGAACCTGAACCTACATCACGAGAAGATGTAGCCCAAAGTATGCGTCAATACTTGAAAGGTACTGAGCATGCAGGATAGAGTAAAGTTGAACAACAATCATAATTGAACAAAGCAATAAGAGCAATGATATAATTTGAACTGAATGTAAATACTGAAATACAATGAATACTGAGCTAACTAGATGCAATGACCAAGTACATGATATGCTGAGACTGAATATTGAACCATAACTGATAATCTGGTCAATGTACTAGAATTTGACTGTGCTATGGGAGCTACTAATAACCGACATAAAACAACATGAGCTAAATGTTATTACTATTGTCCTAGATGAGGTAGAGAGAGTTCACAATATTGTTAGAGGGTTGAATTTTTATACCAGGTCGTATGTGTTTCGACAGCCAGAGAGGGGGCTTCCTTCCAGTCCATTGTGAGCACCACTAAGGAGGTGAAGCAGACGCTTATAAAATAGTTTGGAGAATCGAAGAGGGACCGTTCTTGTGGTCAATTTTTTGGTTCCTCATCTGGAGGCATGGGTTCACATAGAGGTCGTGACTCCTTTCAATGTTGTAGGCTGGTTGATGCATCTATGCCAGTAGCTGAGAGTGGTAAATTTTTCCGAGGGTCTTATGGTTTTGGCCGAGGTGGCCATGGAAGCTCCTCTAGTTCGCATCAGCAGTTATTCGTGTTGAGGTCATGTTATGGTTATGGATATCCAACTCATACGATTTAGAAGCATTCTCTACAAACTCACTAAGGACCCTAATGTACTTATTCAATTGCTCCAGCTAGACACTCAATGCATCAGACCAGGGTTCAAGGAAGAGGTCAGTCCGATAGAGGTGGAAGGAATTTTATTAAGGCTGCTACAACTCTGTAGGGTGGAGGTAAGGGTTCTACTCATGTTGCATGTGGCCGAGAGGGCCATTATTATTATTTAAAAAGGAGGCCTGAGGTTGAGACTTCTGATGTTGTGATTACATGTATCGTACCAGTTTGCCATCGACCTGTGTCTCTATTGTTTGATTTGGGGTCTACTTTCTCATACGTATCTATCTATTTTGTTGTTGGGTTCGATAAAATGTCTATTGCATTCTTGTGCCTATTCATGTTTCTACACTTGTGGATGAATTCTTAGTGGTGGATCGAGTGTATCGATTATGTCTTGTTTCTTTGGCTGGGAATGATACTTGGGTAGACTTGATTATTATTGGGGATTGTAGACTTGGATGTTATTCTGGGTATGGACTTGCTCTCCCCGCATCATGCATTTTTTTATTGTTATGCTAAGACTGTGATCTTAGCGATGCCAGGTGTCCCAAGAGTTGAGTGGGAGCATGCTAGTAGTTCTTACCGTAGAAAAGTTATTCCTTCATTTGAGCTCAAAGCTTAGTTGATAGAGAGTGTTTTTCCTATTTGGTTTTCATTCAGGACACTAGTGTTGAGCCACCTCCCATGGATTCTATGCCCGTGGTTAGAGATCTCTCAAACGTGTTTCTTACAAATATTCCAGGTGTTTCTCCGGATAGGGATATTGATTTCTCTAGACTTAGAGCAAAGGGCCAAGCCCATCTCTAATCCTCATTATCGTATGATCTAGATGAGTTGAAAGAACTGATGGATCTGTTACATGATTTTTTTAGTAAGGGGTTCATTCGGCCTTGTGTTTCTCCTTGGGGTGCTCATGTGTTGTTTGTGAGGAAGAATGATAGATCTATGAGGATGTGTATTGACTATCGACAGTTGAATAAAGTAATAGTGAAGAACAAATATCCTCTTCCTCATATTGATTAATTGTTCGATCAGCTTCAGGATGCGTCTCTGTTTTCTAAGATTGATGTGAGATCTGGCTATCATCTATTGAAGGTAGAGAGGTTTCTTCTAAGCCACTGGTTGGGGTTGCTTAAGAGCAAGTTCCTCCTAGGTTTAGAGCTTTCTTGTTCTAAGAGACTTTGTTGAGGATGCTTGGTTTGATGAAAAACTTCTCTCAGGATGGTGTGACAGGTATACCACTTGGTTCTCAGACTGGATTAGGAATGCAGACTCCGAGTATTCAAGATCATGTGGGTTAGCCACCAGTGGATTTTGCATTGGTTGTGGGTTTTCAGATTGCTCCTAAGGTTATTCTGACAATAGTTGAGTAGTAGTGTTATCAGAGGTTTCAAAAGATGAAACCACCCTAGTTTCAGGGTGGTAAGAGTGAGGATGCTCATGAGTTCTTGACTTTGTGCCATGAGATGGTTGAGGTACTGGATATGGTTGATGCTTGTGGTGTTTGTTTTGTTGCACTTCAGTTGCGTGGATGCACCAGAGAGTGGTGGAGTACTTTTGGGAGGTCTAAACAAGTTGGATCTCCTCCGATTGAGTGACATGTGTTCTACAACACTTTCCAGGATCGCTTCATTTCCAAGAGCGTGAGGGAGGAGCGTCGATAGAGGTTTGGGGACTTGAAATAGGGCAATTTGTCTGTTACTGAGTATGAGGCCTAATTCTGTGAGCTTTTTAGGCATGTTATGACTATTGTTCCCGATGAGGTAGACAGAGTTCACAGGTTTGTTAGAGGATTAAATTTCTCCACCAGGTCATATGTGTTTTGATAGATAGAGAAGGGGCATCCTTCTAGTCCATTGTGAACACCACCAAGGAGGTAAAACAAATGCTTTTAAAAGAGTTTGGAGAACCCAAGAGGGCCTGTTCTTATGGTCAATTTTCAGGTTCCTCATCTGGATGCATGGTTCACATAGAGGTAGTGACTCCTTTCAGTGTCTTAGGCAGGTTCATGCATCTATGCCAGCAACTGAGAGTGGTAAATTATTCTGAGGGTCTTAGGGTTCTGGCCGAGGTTGCAATGGAAGCTCATCTTCTTCGAATCATCATTTATCCGTGACAAGGTCATGTTACGGTTGTGGAGATCAAACTCATATGATTTGGCATCATTCTCTATAGACTCACTCAGGACCCCAACGTACTTATTAAACTGCTCAAACTAGACACTCAAACCTCAAACCAGGGGTCAAGGAAGAGGTCAGTCTGATAGAGGTGGAATGACTTCTTTTAGGGGTGCTACACCTTTGTAGGGTGGAGGTAAAGGTTCTACTCATGCTGCATGGGGCCAAGAGGGCCATTATTATGCTTTAAAAATGAGATCTGACGCTATGACTTATGATGTTGTGATTACATGTATCATCCCAATTTGCGATCGACCTGTGTTTGTATTGTTTGATTTGGTGTCTACTTTCTCATGTGTGTCTATATATTTTGCTATTGGGTTCAATATGATATATGTCTATTGCATATATGAGCATATTCATGTTTCTACACTAGTGGATGAATTCTTAGTGGTGGATCGCGTGTATCGATTTTGTCTTGTTTCTTTGGCTGGGTATGGTACTTGGGTAGACTTGACTATTTTGGGGATTGTAGACTTTGATGTTATTGTGGGTATGGACTTGATCTCACCGCATCATGCGATTTTTGATTGTCATGTTAAGACTGTGACCTTAGCGATGCCAGGTGTCCCAAGAGTTGAGTGGACCCATGCTAGTGGTTCTTACCCTAGCGAAGTTATTCCTTTATTCGAGCTTTAAGCTTAGTTGATAGAGGGTGTTTTTCCTATTTGGCTTATATTCGGGACACTAGTGTTGAGCCACCTCCCATGGATTCTACGCTCGTGGTTAGAGAGCTCTCAGACGTGTTTCCTACTAATATTCCAAGTGTTCCTCTAGATAGGGATATTTATTTTTTTATTGACTTGGAGCAAAGGACCAAGCCCATCTCTAATCCTCCTTACCGTATGACTCTAGATGAGTTGAAAGAACTAAAGGATCAATTACATGATTTTTTTGAGTAAGGGGTTCATTCGCCCTGGTGTTTGTCCGATGGGTGCTCTTTGTGTCGTTTGTGAAGAAGAAGGATGGATCCACGAGGATGTGTATTGATTATCGATAGTTGAACAAAGTAATAGTAAAGAACAAATACCCTCTTCCTCATATTGCTGATTTGTTCGATCAGCTTCATGATTCATTTTTTTAAGATTGATTTCAGATCTAGCTATCATCTGTTGATGATTAAGGCATCGAATATGTAACACCCCGACTTTTAAAAACGTCTAAATTAACTTGTATCTTCATGGAAGGACAAGGAGGGTGAGTAATAAATTAAAAATGATGTGTTATTTGATATTTAAGTGTTCAAGTGTGGTATCTCAAGTTTTGAAGTTAGGTAAGTGATAAAATAAAAGTTGGCGAAAGTTACCGTAAATTCCTTTTTAAAGATTTGTTTGAATTTTGAGTCAAATGTCTCGGACGTTTTCTCCCAATCTATTAAGAGTTATGGGTCCCACAAACTATTGAATCGAAGGTCTACGAGTCTAGTTTCCAACGCATCAAACTGTTCGTTCATACGACTTCAGAATAAAGAGATATTCACATTTTCGTGGGATTGTGCAAGCAGGCACGTGAGGTGGGGCCCTAAGTCGCTGGAATGTTACATATATCGTCTCCTTCGATTTTCTTCACCATTTTTAAGCTAAAAACAGAGAAATTAGAGAAACCCATTTCTAGGATCAAGTGAAATATAGATTTTCTCGACTTAATTCCTTGACGAAAGCTGTTCTACGCGTTGGGCTCATCATTGTGGTATATTTTGTTTTATCGATTGTGTAGCATATCACACTTTAGTGTTGGGACAGCAAGGGTTTGGATATTTTTGAAGGTTTTGAAGCGTATTACGACCTTAAGATCAAGCTAAGACCCTCCTTTCATCGACTCTAGCTTTTATAAGCAGCAAATAGCAATTTGCGACGGAAATACATATCTTTTATCGTGTTTTCATGGTATCTTTTATTTTGTGTGTTGATTATGGTCCTACCTTGTTGTAGTATTGAGGGATTATGAGTAAAAGTCATTAGGCCATGTGAATTTAGCGAGAAAAAAGGTATGTTAAGGCTATTCCCTACTTACGGCATGTTCCTTAATATACTTGATATACTTCTAGCCGTTATTGTTGATTATTGGCTGCTCGAGTTGATATAGTCCTCCCTTGTCGGGATTCTTATTTAGTTTGTAGCGTCCCTATGTTGGACACGACTTATAGGCTATTTGTGCAGGTTGCTTATAACTAGATTGCTCTCTTTTAACGATTTGATTGTTATTATTGCCCTTGGGGCTATTGTGGTTAGCTGCAGGAATGTGATTTATGCCTAG
>JAJOOR010023714.1:0-36802 GCA_036250505.1 Solanum acaule
CCTGTAGAGTGTAGCATTAGCAGGTGGAGAACCATCAGTTTCTCGAGGTAGTTTACTGGAGTTGCGAAGAATTCGAAGACTTGAAGTTGATGTGACATTAAGATATTGTTATCCTTTTAACCGCCTTCCAGTGTTCATCAGTAGGTTCATGCATAAACTATGACCGTTTATTGACATCGTAAGAAATATTAGGCCATGTGAATGATAAATATTGTAACTTACCAAGGGTGCGCCTGTAGAGTGTAGCATTAGCAGGTGGAGAACCATCAGTTTCTCGAGGTAGTTTACTGGAGCACATTGGTGTCAAGATTCCTTTACTATCTTGCATATCCAATTCAGACAAGGTGTCAAGATTGTATTTGGATTGAAAGAGAATAAGACCATCTGACACTTTTTTAACTTCGACACCCAGAAAGTAGTCTAAGTAACCAAGATCCTTGATTGTTTGTGTGTGGGTTTCATGAGTGAACTGGGTTGGCTTTGTTGTAATATGTTGATCGTGTTTATTGCCTATGTTATCTATTTTTCTATGATTTTGTCACCCATTCATATTTTATATCACTGGAGTTGGCCGATGATCCTACTAAGTACACTTTGAATTTTGTGTACTGATAGTTCACTTGCTCTTTCTCTTTTTGAGTACATGGCAAATTTCGGCGGCTTCTTCGCAACCTCAATTGTGATTCTAACACTTGTTGAATCCAAGTGTGAGCAACTTCTTCCGAGATACTATAGATTCCTCTGTTCTGTCTAGTCCATTTTCCAAACTTAGACTCTTGTTGTTTTGGGGTTGCATCCCACATCCTAGACAATGTAGATGTTTTGGTACACGACTTTTAATTTCTAGGGTGTTACTTCCCCAAGGTTTGGTGATAATGATTTTTATTTATGATATTAGTTTTAAGTGTTGAAAACTACTTTTTTGTTGTTTAGTTGATGGCATGTTAGTAGATAGCTGGTTCTATAATTCCAGGCTAGTGTTGGTGCCTCTCATGATGGGTTGAGTCATAACAGTTTTGTTCTTTCTCTCTACGACTCCTTTTTGATGAGGAGATCTTGGAAATGATAAAATTGTGAGAGTAGCCTTGCTCATTACAGAACTTTTCAAATATGTTATTTTCAAATTCTCCTACATATTCACTTCATATAGAAGTAATGTAGTATCCAAGTCTCTCTGTACTTTATCATAGAAGAATTCTAATTTTTTCAAAGTATCGTCTTTATGAACAATAAATATAACCCAAATAAATCAACAATGATAAATGCACATATTTTTTCATCGATGCTTGTAGTTTGAGTGGGACTGAAAACGTCCATATGAAGTAGCTTCAAGGTCTTAGAAGTACACACAATATCTTTTGAAATAAAAGAATTTCTAGTTTTCTTAGCCTTTGGACATGCATGACAGATATGGTACTTGGTATGATCTTGCTTGGGCAGTCCAAGTACCGGATCATGTATAGCTTGTAGTTCAATAATACACATGTATGAATGACCAAATTTCTTATGCCAAAATCCAAGGATTTCCTGATGCTTTTAATGGAGTCTAGGACATACACATTTTTGTCTCTAATTCTAGGTAGTAGAGTTTTTTCGATGTTGCCTTCAATAACACATCATGGTTTTTTGAATCTTACTTCAAGCTTCGTGTCACATAGTTGATTTGTTCAGAAGATTGTATTTTAATCTATTCACAAGATACACATGAGTAATATTGCAATATTCATTGAAAGTAAAATTACCTTATACCAATTACAATTCCTTTAGAGTTGTCTCCTAATCGTATGTTTCCTCCTTCAATAAATTTAAATAGGTTTTTGTTGCCTGTCATATGATTCGAACATGCACTAATTAAGAAAATATCATTTTCCTTCTGACTTCTTGTGGTGTTCCTATAATAAAGAATAATTACTTTTTGTTAGGTACCCATGTTGACTCGAGTCTTTGGGGATAGATTTGAAACAAGTAGAAATAGGCTTGAGTCTCCACACCCATCTCGGAAAATAAGAAAAATGAAATTTGAATTTGTACTGTTTATGACTAGATTTTTCATAATGCGTAATAGCAAGACTGAGAAAAGGGCTATTCAGTGACTGATATATAAGTCGACTTTCTAGAACTAGGACTGTCATTTGGGGGCTCAAGCTTAGTTGACTTGGTATTGAAAGTCAACTAATTTATCCCATCAACAGTGACACAATTATAATAGATCATACTAGGGGAAGATTTGTCAATAAAAGATTTCTTACTAGTTGACTTATTGGTATATATGAGGAATATAGGGTGGGTTGTCTCTAAGCTTAATAACTCTCCAGACTCTCACATCCTAAGATTTTATGAATGTCTCCATTTTTACTTTCCAACGAGAGAAATGTTTCTCATTGAAGCAACGAGGTATTATTTATCAAGTTCCTTTTTGAAATAATGCTTCAGTAGTAACTTAGTTTTACCTGATCTTTTCTCACTTCTTGTTAGGAAATAAGTTGTGAATCTTGCTCTGATAACTATTAAAAATGCAAGAGGGTGTGGGGGTGAATTGTCCTTATTCTTCCTTTTTTTTGTCGACTGACTGTTTCCCGTAGTTTACTTATGATATATGCAAAACATGTCAACACACATGCAAGAATAGAAATGTGGAATGTAAATTTGACACCAAATATTTTTATACTGATTGGGATCCAAAATAGATTCTAGTCAAGACCGCAATGATGTTATCTTCTTGTTCTTTGAATTTGTTCTTGTACAGAGTTGGAGTGTATTTCCTACGACTATACTCAGTCAGAATCTTTTAATTTGATACAATAGCCTTGCAAATAATATTTTTCTCTCCTCTCTTTTTTTATTGCAATTCGTAACCATAATCCATCAAACATAAGGGCTAAGGCCACAATAGATGGCCCAGAATTCAGCCATATTCTTGCTTGTAAAATCTAGATTCTCAATGAAATACAATGTGTGTTTAAAAATAAGAGCAAAGAACATGACAATGTTTAGACTATTTGTATATCTTTCTTCTCCTTACCGTGGCCTTTTTTTTTTTATAATAGTGGAAGAAGCCATTGGAGTTATTGAAGAGAAGGAAACCAAAGAGATTTAATTCCTTGGAAAATGAGCGAGTGATCTTATTCCCATTAATAAAGTGAAGTCATGATTGACTTTAATTTCTAGCTAAAATGATTTTATGTGAATCTTCTGCCTCAATGTTTATTCTTTCCAAGAGAGAGAGAGCCAAATTGCATCCCTTAATTGCTTCCTTAGTTACCGAGATTTGATTGGTTCCTTAATAAATGTCTCATTGAGTTCTTCTTGGTACATGATTGATTGACAAAATTGCTTCTTTTCATGATGTCTCATTTAATATTTTTTGGTACTTGATGGATTTCACAACATACCTTGTTTGGCTTTTCAGTTGCTTGCTTCCTTTTTTTTTTTGATTAATTTTCTTTGATGTTCCTTTTTGTATTACCTGCACAATTTAAACAGTCATCATTATAATCAACACTAGGTTTGGAGGAGAATCTACAAAAGAAATTTGAATATGTAATATTTATGACCAATTTTTTTATAATAATAATAGTCAAATGCCAGAACTAGGGTTTCCCCTTTGAGGATCAAGTTCAGTTGACTTGTTATATATTGCGAGTCGGCTGGTTAATTTATCCTGTCTGTAGTAACAAATTTATAATAGATCATGCTAGGGGCAGATTTGTCACTGAGATTATTTTTTTTACTAGTTTACTTATTGGTATGGGTCAAATGGTTAGATTTATAATAGATCATTGTTTCTGGTTTTAATAGTAATCTAGTCCTTGTTCTTGTGATACTTCTTGTTTGTTGGATTCCTCTTATTGGAATGTTTTAGATGCATACTGGGTATTTTTATAATGTTTCTCATTTCCTCTTTTCCTTGGCTTACTAATAGGATTCTTGCAAAAAGAAAATGGTATGTTTCATTTTTCTATTCATGATGAAATTGCTTCTCTTTTTGCTTCTTCATTTTTGTCAATATTAGACTTTGGACTTGTGACATGTTCTTTCTTTTTCTGAGTACTACCCTGATTCTCTTCATGTTCATGTTCTTCCTGTTTTGTTTTCCATCAATATTATTGGTAACTTTATTCTTTTTTTTTTTCCTCCTTGGGCATCTTTATCCTTAGCTTTCCTTGTTGTTTTCCTTGGACATTAATGGCCACATTTTTGTTGTTCCTCTTTCATTTGATAACATCTTTGCTTTTTATCTTTTTCTTGGCGTCATGTCACTGCTTCCTCCTATTTCTTGTACCTTTTCCCATTTACTTGTTTCCCTCATTAAATTCCCTCTTTGTATGAGTCGCACCTGCCCTACACAAGAGAGACGACCTTCATTTCACAGTAAATTAATTGAATTAAAAGAATTATATACTTATATTGTTAGCAATTATTTACTGTATCTTTTTGCATTGTCAAAGACATGTTTGTAATAAATAATTACCGATTATAGTAGGTAACTTAACAATTTTTTTTTATTTTGCAGCACTTAAGAATATCAAGAATCATCTCAAGTTCTCGTGGAATATCTTTTGGGATGGATTCAAATTTGGCACCATTGAGTTCTACTCTTGGATCTCTACCAGATTCCTCTAATGATTGCTTGTTGAGCCAAATTATATGTGGATCTCCCATTGGATATAATCCTCCTTTTGATCAAGAAAAGAATTATAATGAAGACAATAATGTTCGAGCACAATTAATAAATAACAATAACATCCCAATTATGTCCTCATTACCACAAGAAAATTATGGTATCCATCACGATAATAGGGAAAAATCAATTTTTCATATTGTTGATGCTGCTATGAAAGAAATGCTTGTACTTTTGGATGTGAATGATCCAGTCTGGGTAAAATCATCAGGTAACGAGAGGTGTTGTATACATCGTGAGAGTTATGATAGAAAATTTCCAAATTCATATCGGCCTTATAAATCATCCACTACTCGAATTGAATCATCAAAGCATTTTGGAGTTGTGCCAATGACTGCAATTGAGTTGATCCCAATTTTTCTTGACCCGGTAAGTTTTTTGAACGGTTTCATGCTATAACAATTTAATTTACGAGTGATATTGTATACTTTGGGCTTAGGCTCATACCACTTTAGAAGATGTTAGTAATAGGGTCTTAGGTTTTCTTTGTTATATATATAGCTCCGTCTCATATATTTAGCTGAGTTAAAATTAGGTGTGCTAGCCACTTTTTGATAGATTTTTGAAAAGTAGACAATGTTTAAGAATTTATTGAAAATTGGTCGCTTTTGATGTGGCAAGACACCATGCCAATGTCATGGATTTCAAACATGACAAAGTGAGGAATCCAAGTTAGTGTTATGACTTTTTGAAATGTAGCACACTTACGTCATGGATTCAAAGTCGCCTAGTTTTGAAAATTTTGAATTTTTTTCAACGACTTTAAATTTATAGTTATTTTTCAATAGGCCATTTTATTTTTTAATTTTCTCCCATACAATATTTTGATTATGAAGAGTTTAAATGGAGCGATAGACATGACCAATGAGCATTTGAATAGAAACTCTAATTACTTGAAATTATTTTGAGGTGTAACTATTATTGTTTAATCATTAATTATATACTTAAAATGATTGATTTTGTATATGCAGATTAAATGGATGAACATGTTCCCCACTATAGTCAGAAAAGCTAGGAATATTGATGTTATTAATCCTGGGAATATTGAAGGCTCTATACAATTGGTAAATTATTAATTATTTTGAATTTTTTCCCCTAAATTCAAATAAATATTAAAATTGCTTCTTAAAATAATCTAATTGTTTTTTGGTTCTTGAAAACAGATGTATGAACAGTTGCATATTTTATCTCCTTCAGTGGAAGCTAGAGAATTTTTCATCATACGCTGTTGTAGAAAACTTGATCAAACAACATGGATAATGTTGGATGTTTCATATGATTTATTCAAAGAGATTCAAACTCATGTACCTTCTTATGCTTGGAAGTTTCCTTCTGGTTGTGCAATCCAAGATATGGGCAATAGAGGAAGTATGGTAAGAATAATTTCTCTCTATATATTTTTTATTTAAAGAGGTAGCTTATTGTATTGACCTCCTTCCATACCGGGTTCAGGGAAGGGCAATACCACAGGGGCACACAACTTTACCCTGCATTTCTACGAGAGATTGTTTTCACAACTTGAATCATTGGAAGATATATCACTATTTACATGTAGCTTATTTTCAAAAAATATGTTACATAAGTAAAAGTTTACATGTACTGATGCTTGTATCATGATGTCTATTTTTCTTCATATGATATAATTATAATCAAACCTATATTGATTCTCGATTTATCAAATTTTAAATCTTTATATTATGTTGTTCACGCTTCAAATATTTATCTTTGGACGTGTCTTAGGGACTGATTAAAGTGTCCTCATTATTGGGACAGAAAATGATCTTTTTGTCACATGAATAACGTTGCACATTCCCGCGAACAATATTATAAGTTGTATTTATTGCATTATTTTCAATAACCATATTTTTTAACATATGCTATGAGAGTCGTCAGACCTATGAGTATTCTTAATTTAACAATTGAACCCCGACCCATATTATATTGTTCAAGCCCTAGATATTTAAATCTAAGCAAAAGCAGATGAATAGTTTTCTCCTTTTACTGTCTTAAACAATTTTTACCTTATAACATACACTATTAAATATATGAATTTTCAACATATGTTCCAATCAAAAACATTTCCAATGATCCAACTAATTTTGCTTTCGTGATTTCTTTTCCTTGTAGGTTACATGGATTGAACATGTTCAAGTAGATGAAAAAAACCACCTTAATGGTATCTTTAAAGACATGTTGTGTGGTCATCAAACATATGGAGCTGAAAGATGGATTGTTACTCTTCAAAGGATGTCTGAGAGATATAATTTTGCAATGGGTGCAACATGTCCTACTAAGCATGATCTCAAAGGAGGTTCGATTTTATATCTCCTTCTTTATATATTTATGATTTCAAATTTTAATATATTAAGATAAGATAAGGATCTATGTAAAAAAAAATTGTCACCTCAAAGCGGCTTGAATTAAAAAGACAAAATCTTGATGGAGCTCAAATCCATCTCTTTTTCTTTGTTTATTTGAAATATTGCCTTCTTTTTAAAAGTTTTCTTTTTCTTCAAAAGTGTGTTTGGTGTGAATGAATTTTTTTAAAAGAAAAATAAGTTTTTTTTTATGTTTGATTAGAGAAAATGTTTTCCAACTAAAGGGTTTGAAAATTGATCATCTCTTTTATTTTTGGGTAAAAGATATTTTTCTTGTAATTATCTCAATTTTTAACTCGAAACATGTCCTTAAAGTTTTGTTTTTTTTAGGATATCTTTGGTATAATGATTTTTTTTTTTTAAATATCAGTCATTTCTAGAGAAAATATTTTTCTACCAAAGAAACGGGAAAAATGATGTCTTTTCACATTTTTTTTTGGAGAAGTCATTTTTATTCATAATTATCTAATTTTTTAACGTTATATCAACACTTTAACAATACTAGCACATTACTGTCATCTTTTGACACTCGAAAATATCATCAAAACACTATCTGGCTTGCTAATATTATTATCAAGGATCAATCTTCATTAAATGTTTCAAAATACTCTTTTTTTTCAAAATAAATTATTCTCTAAAAATTGACTTCTGTCACACTAAGCACGCCCTAATTGATAAGTCCATATTAATTTTTTTTTCAGTGGTTTATGATATTCCAAAAGAGGTGAAAAATTTGATGAATCTGTCTCAAAGGATGGTGAAGAGTTTTTGTGAAATTCTAAACATGACAGATAAATTAGATTTTCCAACTTCATCACAATTGAATAGTGGAGATAGGGTTTCTATAAGAAAAAATATAGAAATTACCCAACCACAAGGCTTCATTGCCAGTGCTGCTACTTCTCTATGGCTTCCCCTTTCATTTGAAACTATTTTTAATTTCCTCAAAGATGACAATACAAGATGTCAGGTATGTATCAAACCTTCTTTATAATAGCGTGGTTTGTTCAAATATTTTTTTTAGTTGTTCAATACAAATTTTGTTATAGAGAACATGTTAATATAACATAATATTAATATCGGTTACGTTCCAAATAAAGTTAAATGTTATAGTGAAATGTTGTTGTTAACCATAGGTCTGTCAGTATGCATCTTTGCGCCATATATTCAATTTTAATGCAATGAACCAAACGTCCTATAGAAAATAATTTTGTAATATCCATCCCTTTATAACTTATTTAATTTCTAACCAAACGACCCCTAAAAGTACCCTTATGAATTAACTTCTTCAATCCCTGTGTTGATTTTAATGTGAAACTTGCAAAAATTACAATAAATATGATAATCGGAACTCATTTTTTAAAATTAGAATAAGTTCAGTGTTTAAGAATCTTTGAAACCATTAAGATGAAGTCCTCAATTCTATTGATATTTTAATATTGGACTCGTTATCTACATGTTCAAGTGTTAGCATTAATTGTGCATGATTTATTTTATTTTATTATATGGTATTACAATACTCATCTTATGAACTAATTTTTCAGGATCAAGTAATGAGTTTGTTTATCATTTGATTTTGGTTTTCATTTTTTCTTATTAGTGGGATATTTTGTGCGGTGAAAATAATGTTATTGAGAAAGATAAAGTACAAACAGGAACTTCTCTAGAAAATAATATTACAATCATTCAGGTATTTGTCAAATTTATTTATTTGTTTATAGTTTACAATTTTCTTTTTTAATTATTAGGTAATGATATTTCACTATATCTGAAGAATAAAATAAATGTACTTATGATTTGTATTCACATGTAAAAATATCAAAACTTCTAACTTGTATCTCCCCCCTCCCCCCACACTTTATTTTTTTAATCTATGGTTATTAAATTAAAAGACATTTTTTGGGGTCCAATTTCACTTTTGAGTTGTAGTAAATTAAACACAGGAAAACAAGACCATCTTTTGATGCGTTTAATTTATACACTTACAATTTGAAAATCTTCTTCACATTATCATAACTTAGCCTATTATAGAAAGTCTTCATTTGTCATATTTTCTGGATTAATAATTACACTTGATTTTCTTTCTTTTTATTTTTAGGGTGAACTAATTCTGATAAATACATATGACTATAAAAGGGACAAGAATTGATTATGAAATTCATCGCTTATATTTAACAAAATTAGCTATAGTTAACAACATTATTCGATGGAATTAGAGATGAATTTTTTGTTGTTTAGCGTAAAAAATTGTCCCTCAGAAATTCTTAGTTCTTCTTAGTGCTTACACTATTTTTCCTTAAATTGTTGTAATGTATGCAGCCTTATATGCCAATAGAGAACAACATGTTAGTTCTTCAAGAGTCAAACATCGATGACATGGGAGCCTTTTTAATCTATGGAACCATTGATTTATCAACATACAATTCAATTGTCAATGGAAGTGATGCAAAAGAAATTGCTATTTTGCCCTCAGGTATCATGATAAGTCATGATTGTCGCCTCGGCTCAGATAGGAACAATAATGAAAATGTGCAAAAGGGTTCAATCTTGACAGTGGCTTTGCAAAAATTAATTTGTGCCGATAATCATTTAATCTCTCAACACCAACAAATGGAGGCAGTGACTTATATTCATAACCTTTTGAGCTCTATAGTTTTAAAAATCAAAGCAGCATTATGTTACTCTAATTAAAAATTATGTTGGTTTAATTTGATGTTGTTATTTTATTTTATTGGAGATTTTAAAACTTAGACAAATTAATATGTTTGAAGATTGATGTATTCCCTTTTTTATGACATATGAAAATTTCAAGATCGTGAGATATGTCATTGCTATTATTTTTTATATTGATAGACAAAATTTTGAAACTATTTATTTGTTTGATTATATAAGTTTTAGTCTCTTTGGCCAAAGTATCAAAGCGCTTAGAATTGTGTGATTTTGAAAAATATTTTTAAAAAGGTAGATATTTGTCTTTAGCTCATGAATTTCCTAAAACACCTTTTCTGGTAATTATGTTTGTCCTTTGTCATGTAACAATTTCAAGCGCTTCTGATTTTGCAAGACAAATCTAATGGAGTTATATATATATATATATATATATATATATATATATATTAGTTTTGGTAACGTGCCTTGCACGTTTGACTTCTATTACTGTATAAAATTTATATAGGTCTAACTCATGTATAGAAAACATTTGTAATATTAATTTTCAGATAACTTAAAAACAATAAGATATATATATCATCATATGCATACAAAATGAAAAAGTTTAAACAAAGCATTCTATTAATAAGAATAAGAAAGAATAATCGATAAATTAAAAATTATATAAGAATTATAAGATGATAAAATACAAAAGACGAGTGGACTAACATTTTATGTCCAATTTATAAAGGAAGAAATTGTGTACATCAAAAAGTTGAGAATATGAAAGTAATAAAGAGAAAAAAAGATAAATTTACCTGATTTTGTAAATGAATATGGTTGTATTAACAATCATAATTAATGTGTATTAATGTGTGCCTAATTATGCCATTCAGTTGGTTGGTGGAATTTTCAGTTAGTTAGTGATGTCATAGTCGGTTAGTAAACTGATTAGTTAATTAGATATTTTTTTCTCTTTCTTCATGCTAGTTGTTAAATTCACACATGTATATAAGTACTCTATGGGTGATCAATGAAAGGAATGAGTTCTCATTCTACCACATCAAAAAAATTTCTGTCTAATTTTTTTTCTCAACTCCCAGCTATGGCTTCCATGGTATCAGCCATGATTGAGTTCTCACCATTTGTGTAAACTTTTATATGGTATTAGAGTAAGGTTAGTCGATCTGTTCTTCGTCTTCTGTTGAATACATTGCTACTTGAATCGCCATTTTGACTAATACGAACTTTTGAGCTTTCTATATCGAAGCTCAAGTTTCCTTTTCTATACTGGTCATCTCTAGATCTTGGTTAGATCATAGATTTATTTTTGTCAAATAATTCACGATCAATTTATTGAGTATGTCCATGGCTGTCGACGATAACACATCCACTTCAAAGGGAACTAACACCTCTAGAAATGATACTAGTTGTGCCCTATATGTGCATCCCTCAGATAGCCCATGGATGATGCTTGTTCCTGTTCAATTTTATGGAGCGGGATATCGATCCTGGAGAAGAGGATTCATGCGAGCTCCATTGGTGAAAATCAAATTGGGCTTCATCGATTAGAAGTTGTGAGAAGCCAAATGCAAATTCACCTCAATTGCGCCAATGGCAAAGGTGTGATGACATGGTAACATCTAAGATTTTGAATTCACTGATTAAGGAGATCTCAGACAGTGTGGAGTATGTGAATGATTCTGTTGAACTTTGGAAGGAATTAGTAGATAGATACAATCAAACCAATGGGGAAAAATTATATCAGATAATCAATGACCTCACACAAGGAGTGTAGGATGTCACTGTCTACTATACAAGGATGAAAAGGTTGTGGGATAAATTGAACACTTTGAGTGTGAAAAATAAATGCAGTTGTGTGTGTGTGGTGCCAAGGATGCTATGCATAAGGCAGAACAAGATAGACGTTTGATCCAGTTCCTCATGGGACTAAATGAAGTATACATAGTAGTGAGGGGAAAAATTCTCATGATGAATCCACTTCCTTCCATGGGACAAATTTTCTCCTTGTTGATTCAAGAAGAGAAACAAAGAGAATTCAGACCCACATATTCAATCTCTTTGAATGCAAATGTTCTTGACAACAAAGGTCATTTAGGAAGGACTTCCAGAACAAACTATCAAGGAAATAACTAAGCAGGTGGTCGTAGCAGTTTAGGATTAAACTATTATTCAGGCAGTAGTAACAGTTCAGGAGGAAACTACTATTCAGGCAACAGTAGTAGCTAGTAAAAATGCTATAGTGTATGACTATTGTAAGAGGATAGTACACACTAGGGATAAGTTTTACAAGTTACGTAGGTATACTCAAGGCAACAAAAATCACAATTACAAGTCAAGGAACTACAATGATGGTCAGAACTTTAGGCAACAAAGCTCAAACATCAAAGGAAAAAGAGTGGTGGCAAATGTGCATGGTGCTGCAAATGGCATGATGTCTTCTCGTGGAGAGGAACAACCACAAGGTAACAATCATCCAAGTGCTGGCTTTACTCTCACGCCTCAATTTCCATCAAGACGGACTGATACCCGATGCCCTAAAGGCCCGAGAGAACCAACATAGCTAATAATATTTCCCCCCTCTCTCTAGTATGTCGAATTACTTCATTATATGTTTATTACTCCACTATTGTGTTATTATCCTCCTATTTGCTAGTATAGGAATGTAGTTTGCAACAACAAGTCTGGTGAATTCTCCTCTTAGTCAATTGTATCATTTAAGCTCATAAGAACTCCATTGATGTTACATAGCTCCTTATGTTATTGTCTTAAAGTTATTATTCTCATGTCTTCTACTACTAGTACATAGTTCCAAATCTCAAAAATGATTATGACCACCAAAACAACAATCTTAAAGATTAAAGAAACTAAGTGAAACAATATGTATATTTATGAGTGGCAGCCCAGGGGAAAATGCCTAGCATGGGTCGATTTCAATTGGTATAGAAGTGGTAGCTCAGGGGCGAAAGCCTAGCATGGGCCGATCCCAATTTCATTAGTTATGAGGATAACATCCCAGGGGTTAATATACCGAGCATGGGTCATCCTCTTCTACCACTAATCAGCTGGTCATTTGTATCACATGCCTTACAAAGATTATGATGTACAGAAAAGTAAAGAAAAGAATGTAACATGCATGATCCCATAAGAGTAAACAAATGTGGTCTTCTTTTATGATCTATGCACTTATATATTTATACTTGATTTCATATGGGCCCTTCTTTTACATATGTTATTATATTATATATTAAGTACATTTTTTCATATTGAGGCCCTCGCGGGGGACATTGCATTTCATGCTGCAGGCACAAGTACTCCAACTAGTAGAGCTCTTTAGTAGGAGCACATGTACTCAACTGCTATTGGTGAGGCTCCAGGTTGATTCGGGGCTTACCATGTCTTTGGCACCTATTTTGTATCTGTATGATAGTTAAGGGTAAGGTGGGGCCTTGTCATTCCCTAAACTAAAGGTTTCTATCTTTTAGAGGCTTTGTAGACTAATGTATATAGTTCAGTTGCATCTTGTCTCTTAACAATTTGTGGCCTCAACAACCAAGTCTTGTATATAAGTTTTGGGTCTACTTGTGTTGGTTAGTATTTTTTGCATGATATATGAACTTGTCACAACTTTAAAATTATCATAGTTATATGCACAGTAAGAAAAGGTTATATGTTGGTTCTTTGGGGCCTTTAAGGCATCGGGTGTCAGTCCGTCCTAATGGGAATTGAGGCATGACAAAGGTTGTATCAGAGCTAGGTTATCCTAGGGAGTCTACAAAGCCGTGTCTATGTAGAGTCTTGCTAATGGATGTGTTGTGCACCACATCAATAGGCAGGAAGCTACGGGAAATTTAGGAGTTGTCTCTTTTCTTTCATTTCTTAGATCGTGCAATAGAACCAATGTTGTAGGTGAATCATATCTAACTTCTGAATTGCTTTATTATAGCAAAGGTGCCGGTTACGAGGAGTAAAAGTACAGGTAAGAAAATAGATGTGGTTGTTGGAGAAGGGACCAGCCAATCACCAAATAGGCATGCTAAAAAAAGTAAGGCTCACGATGAGTCGATATCACATATTTCCTTGACACCTCAATCTCCAGAAGATCTATGGAGGGAAGTAGAACCTCGAGAACCCATGTTAATGCTACAGAGCAAGATTTAAAGAATGCGGTCTAATTATTGACTCACATAGTTGCTAGCCAAGGGCAAGAGGGTCCAATTGTAGGTACTAGAGGTGAAGACAAGGCTACTAGTGTGCAGATACATGATTTTCTTAATTTGGACCCTCGATCATTCACCGGATTAGATCCTAATGAAGGCCCGCAAGACTTTATCGATCAAATCGAGTGGACTTTTGATGTTATGCATGTATCACATAAACAATTAGTTGAGCTAGCAGTATATAGATTAAAAGGGGTGGCCATTTTGTGGTACGAAGCATGGAAACAATCTAGGGGTACATGTGCACCCTTAATTATTTGGAAAGTGTTCAAAAAGAAGTTCCTTGACCATTATCTACCATTAGATATTCGGGAGGCCTGTGCAGATCAATTCTTAAATCTCCACCAAGGGAATATGAGCGTGAGGGAGTACAATCTCCAATTTAATTCCTTGTCCATGTACGCTCCTACTGTTGTAGCTACTATGGAGGATAGAGTTCATCAATACGTGGATAGGTTAGATTCGTATCAGGTTAGAGATTGTACCATTTCTTCGTTGAATAAAGACATGGATATAACAAGAATGCAAGCTTTTGCACAAAAGTTGGAGGATCAAAGACAATGAAGAAGGACCTAAGAGTTGGAAAGAGGGCGGTCCAAGAGAGTCAAATCCACGGGGTAGTTTATGTCATCCCAAGGTGAGTTTAGGCCTCGATTATTTAATAGATCACCTAGGCCATCATCTTCCTACTCTATAGCTAGTGCCCCACCTTGGTTTCAAGAGTCTAAGGGGAATGAGTTTGGCCAAAGAGGTGAAAGCCAAGGTTCACGAACAACGGGGCACCAAGAGCAGGGAAGTATGAGCCAATCAAGACATCCTCGACCATCTTGTAAACAATGTGGAAAAAATCATCTAGATGTATGTCGGTTTGGGACAAATTCTTGTTATTGGTGTGGTACACCGGGTCATATGATGAGAAATTATCCTCATAGGGGAATGAGGGTGTGGCACAACCTACTAGATCAATTGTTGCATCATCATCATCGTCACCTTCTTTAGGTAGGGGACAAATGCCTACTTGTTGTGGTAGAGGAACTAGGGGAGCAGCTAATTGTAGTGGAATTTAGAATCACACATATGCTCTAAGGGATCGACAAAATTTGGAAGCTTCGCCGGATATGGTTATAGGTACATTGTCCATCTTTTCACATATTGTATATGCATTAATTGATCTGGGGTCTACATTATCATATGTTACTCCATTGATTGATGGGAAGTTCAAAAAAACACTAGAATTATTAGTGAAGCCATTTTAAGTGTCTAACCGATTGGTGAGTCTATTATAGCTAAAAGGTTTTATCGTAATTGCATTGTAACTGTTTGTGATCGTGATACATTGGCTAGATAGATTGCATGCTTACTACTTGATTACTATTTTGGTAAGATCAAGTAGTAGCTCAAATTGATTGGTTAGCTACTAATACTAGTCTTACAACTTATTTTATTGTAGATAATAAAAAGAGAAGGAGCTTACATCATACTTTTTGAATTGTATAACAAGGTATGTAAGGCTATTCGATTCCATATTCCTTGGCATAAAATCTGATAATTGTGATTAATATCAATAAAGTGAGTTTTCTAAGTTCTATTCTTAGTAAAAGAAGCATGGTGACAGTTTACGATCTCCAATATAGCTAATACTATTCTCCCCCCTTAGTGTGTCGAATTAGTTCATAATATGTTTATTACTCCACTATTGTGTAATTATC
Source organism: Solanum acaule (assembly GCA_036250505.1). NCBI lineage: Eukaryota > Viridiplantae > Streptophyta > Magnoliopsida > Solanales > Solanaceae > Solanum > Solanum acaule. Next base: position 15,659 of record JAJOOR010023714.1, read on the forward strand.
CTCCTATGTGCTAGTATAGGAATGGTGTGTGCAATAGCAAGTCTTATGAATTCTCCTCTTAGTCAATTGAAGTAAATTGTGCCATTTAAGCTCATAAGAAATCCATTGATGTTACATAGCTTCTTATGTCATTGTCACTGTCTTAAAGTTGTTATTCCAATGTCTTCTACTATTGGTCTGTAGTTCCAAATATCAAAATGATTATGACCCCCAAACATTATAGAAAAAGTGTGAATTACATGGGGATTTTTCTAGGGATTAGTATGAAAATCCGCAGGAAACATATTTTCCAGCAAATTTTTATACTAATCCCCAGGAAAATCCCCATGTAAATCACCCTTTTCTTGTAGTGAAAACAACAATCTTAAAGAATAAAGAATCTAAGTGAAGAAATCTGTATATTTATGGGTGGCATCCCAGGGGAAAATGCCTAGCACGGGTCAATCCCAATTGGTATAGAAGGGTGGCAGCTCAGGGACGAAAGCCTCACATGGGTTGATCCCAATTTTTGTAATTATGAGGACAACATCCCAAGGATTAATATACCTAGAATGGGCATCTTGTTCTACCAATGATCAGCTGGTCATTTGTATCACATGCCTTAAAAAGATTATAAAGTACAGAAAAGTAAAAAAAAGAATGTAACATACATGATCCCACAATAATAAACAAAGACAGTCTTATGTTCTGATCTATGGACTTATATATTGATATTTCATTTGCGCCTTTGTTTTACGTATGTTATTGCCTTACATATTCAGTACATTTTTTTCGTATTGACGTCGCTCGTGGGGGACATTACATTTCTTGCTGCAGGCACATGTACTCCAGCTAGTAGACCTCTTTAGTAGGAGCACATGTAATCAACTTCTATTGGTGAGCTCCAGGTTGATTCGGGACTTACCGAGTCTTTGGCACCTATTTTATACTATATGATAGTTAAGGGTAAGGTGGGGCCTTGTCCCGCCCTAAACTAAGGTTTTCTATCTTTTAGAGGCTTTGTAGACTAATGTATATAGTTCAGTTGTGTCTTGTCTCTTAACAACTTGTAGCCTCAACGGCAAGTCTTGTAAATAAGTTTTGGGTCTACTTGTGTTGGTTGATGAGTCTGAGATTTGGACTCATTTAGGGCATTATTTATAATGATTTAGTGTCCTCGAATGCTTGTTTTGTGCCAATAACTGATGTAAAACCCTTGATTTCCAGGTATATGGTTTGAGGAACAATACAAGGACACTAATGTGCAAAAAGGAATGAAGTAAGCTGAAAGAGTGAAGAAAATGAAGCCTGGTGATCGCCACGTCTACTTGGCAAGTCGCTGAATCGCTTCTTGACCGCCTAAAGTTCCAGTGTGCAAAGCTCTGAAGGATAAAATCAAGTAGGTGAGAAAAATGAGCAGTCGGCGGATTATCGAATGGTTCCGCGATGCAGTGTTGGATCGCCCAAATGTTACAGACCTTGAGGATGTTAAAGGCCAAGACAGAAAGGCGAAGAAATTGGCTAAAGGGTGCATCGCCGAGTGGATCGGCGAGCCCTACTTACTGCGCCTAATGGCTCTTCGCAGCATATTTTTGGTGACTATAAATACATTTTTGAACATTTAGTTTAGCACCTAATATCTATCTATCTTAGCATATTTTAGATTACATCAAATTTTCAGTAGGAATTCTGAGTATTGAGACAATTTTTCCTTAGCTTTGAAGAATTGAGGTTTTTCACTTTTGAGAAATTGGAAGTGGGTCTTTGAGATTCTTCAATTTGGACCTTTGTAAAGACGAAATTAATCGTACTCAGTTGATGGAAACACAATTTGGTAACAATTTCTATCTTTTTATGATGTCTAGCTAAAACCCCAATTCTTGGGGTGTGATTATGGGCTGATTTAGTTTATGGGTATTGCTAATTGTTAGTTTAAATGTTGTTTAGAAGTGATTTCAATCATTAATTGTGGTTCAATTTAAGAATTGTAGTTGCAAATACTGTTATACCTTTGTGTTTTTGGCTTACTCGAGAGAGGTTTTAAAACCAAGATTATTGATTGATGGTCTGTGGGTATTGGGTTATCATGGGTTCAACTCGAGAGAGTGATGGACTAAAGCATAAGTTGTTCTTATTTTGCATGCTTGTCGATATTCGACAGAAATCAACTTGATTCGGGGTAAATTGTTCGAGAGAAAGTTTACCTCCTCTATAGCCTAGATTATTCACTAATTTAAAGCTATTTGCTAACAGTTACAATTACCCATTTGTTTACATTAGCCTATAATCGAATCACATCCCAAGAACCCATCTCATTATTGTTATTTTCGTATTGTTTTGCTGCTGTTATAGTTGATAATTAAAACCAAAACATCCTTATTTGACATTTGTGTCACCCCCTGATTTGAATTATGATTTTATTCATAAATGTCTATTCCTATGGTTGATTTGAGCATATTCACACTTGACTCTTGAATCTTAAACACGTACCACTCCCTGTGGGATTCGACCCCAACTCATTTAGTTGGGTTATTATATTGACTAACAATCGTTGCCGCTTAGAACTAGATTAAGTGTCTTTGAAATGTTATTAATCAAAATGGTGCCTCTGCCGGGGAGTGGTGTTGGTTAAGATTCTTTAGTTAAGTTGAATTTTATTCTTGTTAGTTATAGATGAATCTACTTACTTCAGTTTTGGTTTGTGTTGTTGTTTTGAACAGAAGAAATGAGTGTAAAGGGAAGCAATGGTAGCTAAGTGGGCCACCAAGATGACATCGGAAACCTCAACAATGTCAATGAGCCTAATGTCAGTAACCCTCATCTAATGGGTGGAATTGGTGCCATTCGCTTTCCTCCGGCTGAAGCGAACGTTGTGTTCCACATTACAAGTACTATGTTGCAGCTCTTGCAATTGAAAGTGTTGTTTGGTGGGTTGACTCATGAGGATCCCCATGAGCATATTAGAAACTTTTTTTATGTATGCGGGTCGTTCTCCTTCAAGAACATATCCCAAGAGTCGGTCCGGTTGAGGTTGTTCCCATTTTCTTTAATGGGAGAAACATGTAAGTGGCTGGTTGAATTGCCATGAGACTCGATCACTTCATGGAAATAGCTTGTCACTGCATTTCAAGTGCGATTTTTCCCTCCTTCGAAGATGATGACACTTCGGTATAGCATTCAAAGCTTCAAGCATTTGGAGGGCGAGCCAATTCATGAGACTTGGCTACGATTCAAGAAGTTAGTGCTGCAATTCCCAACTCATGGTTTGCCCGACAATGTTTTGCTGCAATATTTTTATTGAAGCCTTGATTCGGTGAACAAGGGTGTAGCTGACCAACTTTCTCCGGGAGGTTTGATGCAACAACCTTACATTATAGCAGTCCAACTTTTGGATGGTATGACCACAATTAATCGGGCTTGGTACACCCGCGAAGATCAGGTCTCCCCTCTCACGTTTAAATTGACCAAGGAGCAGTTGGAGAAAGACCAAGAGAGGGACCAGAACATGGAAAATATCATGACAGAACTTGACATTTTGTCCAAAAATGTCATGGGAGCTGGTGCTAGAAGTGTCAATGATGTGGGTGTTGAGTGTGTTAGCCCCAATGAGGCCAGGTTTGAAGCATTGTACAACAAAGAGGTGAATTTCTAGCCAACCAAGGAGGTGGTTATCATAAAAACTACCTGAGCCAGGGTGGTAAACAAGTTTGGAGCAGGGATGAAGGTTGGAAAGATCGTGATAGAGAGTGGAGGGATCGTAACCCTACTTGGAAAGAAAGAGACGGGGAGAAGGATAGATATGTTCCTCCCCACGAGCGCCAAAATCCCAAGGATTCCGAGGGTGGCCGATCTGAGGATATGTTGTCTCGTATTCTCAACAAAGTTGAGGGGTCGAACAAGATTTTGAAAAAGATGAAGGAAGATGTGTCGACCCTTAGCCAAACGATTACCTCTCATTCTGTCTCTATCAAACAGTTGGAGACCTAGAAGGGTCATATTTCGTCTCATTTAAACCTGAGACAACAATGGGGGTTGCCTAGTGACACTATGGCCAACCCCAAGAATGAAGTTTGAGTGAGGACTTGCGTCATGCCACGACGTTAACTAAGGCGCTGCTTGGGAGGCAACCCAAGTTTTCTTTGCTTTCTTTTTTATTTTGAAATAATGGTGTGTTGATTGTGCATGTTAAAGTGTGGAATGTGTTTGAAAAGTGCAGATTGGCGAGCAAAATGTCCAATTGGTAACTCACTGAACAGGCCGGCGAGCCCGACTTGGACCGCCATTGGACTCAGGAAATTCTAAGGTTAGAGTCTGTAAAACTCAGCGAGCCCAGGAGAAAATCAGCGTGTCATCGAACAGGTTGGGGATCGCGACTTTGCCGTTTGGACCTCCACATTAACTGGAGGCCTGTAAAACTCGGTGAGGTAATTGCCCACTCGGCGTGTCGCTGAGTGGGTCGGCGAGCAAAAACTAATGTCGTCGAATGGGTGAGAACTGGACGGTTTTAAAGGCCAAAGGTTTAAACTTTCAAACTCTTTCACATTCCCTTACTTTTTAACTTCCCAAACTCACACCCGCACTATATTTTCCCGTATTTTTGCATTATTATCGCTTTTTAGTCATCGATTGTGTGTTCGGAGTTGGATTTCTTTGCCGTCTAGCTTTTTAAAGTATTTATTCGGCATTAAAGGTTGGTTTTCCAAACCCCGAACTCATATTCAGTGACTTTTACTCATTTGCAATTGTTTTTTATCTTAATGATGTGTGCTGGGCCTCTCTGATCTGTAATTGTGTGCTTGTGTGCCTATTTTAATTTGAATATCATGCCCAAAATGCCATATTGTTGATTTCCCAAAATTTCGTGCTTAAAATTGATCAAAATCTTGTTGGGTTGTGTTTTGTTGTTGTTGGGTCTAGTTGGGTGAATTTTGAGTAATCCATATTTGTGCCAAATGACGTGATTTGCCCAATGATGGAGCGGTTGACGTTATTCTTAAGGGCTAAAGTTATCAAATGGCTAAATTTGGCCAAACCAGGAGAAGTTTGAGTATCTCGGGGGGCATGGGTCATATGGGCCTAAGCTTAATTGAACTAATGTGTGCTTTGATTTTGTTTTCAGGGGATGCGGGGTTGAATTTGGAAGATGGGATTGAAAGTAGGAACGTTGGGCAGTTTGGCGAGCTGGGTCGAGCTCGCCGAACCATTCGGCGGTTAGCTAAATCCCCCTATTTCACCTTTAATTTCAAGCATTTGTTAAGTTTGGGTACTGTAACTTTCGGTGAGAAGCTTGAGTTCGCCTAGTGAACTCGACGACTCGTCGAAAGTCTTTCTTGATCTCCCGTTTTTGTGCCCCTAACCCTTAAAATACACTGCAACTTTCGGCGGGCTTGTCCTTGCTCACCGAATGCTGTCGGCAATTCACCGAAAGGTTCCTCCCATCGCCGACATGCCAATTTTTCTGAGAAATTTTGAGCCAATCTTTTCAACGAGCCTGATTTGGTTCGCCAAAGTTATTCGGCAACTCGCCGAACGGTTCGGCGAGTCTCTCTGCAACTATTTTTCTGCAACTTTTCTTGAAATGAATCTAACTCTTTTTGATATTTTTCAGATATGGCTAGAACCAATCTCGACATGCCGCCTCGTAAAAGAGCACGAGGCATAGTGACAAATGAAGGGGGGCCAATCCTCTTAAAAAGGGCAAGATGACACCTCCCAAGGGAGGCAAGGGCAAGGGCAAGAGGCCCGTATCTGAGACCCCTGAGCACAATTTCGACAGGGAAAGAGCTGAACTCTCTGAGTCAGAAGATAACCAGCACCTATAGTCTAGGTGAGCGGAGATCCGTCCTAGGTCTCACCCAAACTCATCTAGAGCTCCAACAGCCACTCCTCCTAAACTGATACAGTGCCAACTCCGGCACCACTTGTGGTCCAGTGCCACCAGTATAGATTCCTCCTCTCAAGCTACTCAACAAATTAAAAGCTGATGGGTTGCAGACAATTCTAGAGGAGAAACTTCTATCCACAGAGGGCTTAGTGGGTAAATATTCTACTGTGAGGGAAACTCTCCAGTTTCACCGGTTCGAGTAGTTCACCAGACCTCGAGGCCCCTATATTCCTACATGGGTTCGGGAGTTCTACATAGCATACGGTGACTTGGTACCCAAGGGCAAGAAGAAGTCCAGTGCTTTTCAGATCAGTGAAGTCTGTCATGGTCGGAGGAAAGTAAGTAGGGTGTAATAGTGAGTACATTATTATTGTACTCGACAGGGCTCTAGGTGCTACACTTACATATGAGGGCTTGCTTATTACTCATTCCCTAGATGATTTAAAGGGCTGGCTTGCACCATTGATTTCTAATACCACCCTGAGGTGGATCGAGGTAGTAGCCCTCATCGAGAAGAAGGACCTGAATATTGCTGCTCGATACTGGTTTAGATTCATCAGCAGCTCCATCATGCCTTCCCAGAACGAGTCCATCCTCCAGCATCCTAAGGCGGCCTACCTTGGGTCAATCATATCCAGGAGGAGCATTAACATAGGACTCCTTATAGAGCAGGAGATGGCCATGAGGGCCAAACATCATCAGACAACTGTTTCATTCCTAGTGCTGATTATAGAGCTGTGCCGGCGTGCTAGAGTTCCTCGTGATGAGATGAGAGATATTGAGATCACTCCCACATCCTCCACAGACATTTGGCGTATAGAGGCTGAGTACACTCGGGAAGAGGCTGACAGGAGGAGAGCAGCCTCGGTAGATGCATCCCAAAGGTGGACATTAACTATATACCTGTAAAGGCACCTTTTCCTACTCCGGCCTCCGGGTCTTCAGGTACCTCCACTTCCTCCCAGACTCTTGGTACTTCTACTGTTCCGCAGCCGACCAAGATTACTCAGGCCATGCTTCTGAAGATGGGACACTTAGCACATTCTGCGGATGTGAGGGATACTCGATTGGAGGCTGCGGTACCATGGATGATTGAGAGTGTCATCCTAGCTGCACTAACTCTCCTATGAGCATCTATTGACACTCTCACAGTGAGAGTTGAGGCTTGTGAAAGTAGACAGGGGGAGACTTCAGAGGTGACAACTTTGAAAGCCGAGAATGCAGAGTTGAGGAAGGATGTGGACTACTTGAAGTCCACAGACTTCACTTCACTATTGGAGGCAGCGGATGATGTGGATTCTCCGATGACTTCTGAGATTCCTCCGGCCACTACCGAAGACGTACATCGGGATGATATAGCAGCTGATGAATCGAAGGCAGAGACCGATGAGGAGCAGATTGAGGTGAGAGAGGAGAGCATATATGGAGACCTGCCAAACCTGGGAGAGACGATTGTACAGTTAGTGATTTAGACATCACTCACAGAGATACCTATGGCAATCCCTAGTGGATTGATTGTCGTTGATGTGACTCCGGGCACTAATGCCCAAGCTCAGAGTGATGCACTGGGCATTGATGCCCCGACAGATGGAGAGACTGTGTAGACATGACTTTTTGTTTAACTCCCTCTCTGCCTTATTTTATTCACTTTTGGATGTTTTATTACATTTGAGGACAAATTGCTTTTTGTTTGTGGTGGGGTGAGGTATTTCCATACCTACCTCTTGTGTTGATGATGTTCTTTGTATATATTGGGTTTTGTGCTATATATTGTGTTTTGGCACTGTGTTGTGGATGTTTGAGCTTGTGGCTCTTTGTTTTAATTGAAAATGGTTTTTGGACCCTTTTAAAAAAAAATTGCCACCTCTTGATTGTGTTTAATTGTGGTTGTTCTTATGCAAATTTGTGTATCGGTTATGATCAATATCGATGACTTGAATGGTGCTCTTAATCGAACAAACATGAATGTGCTACGATGAGGCCAAATAAAGTTACACAGATAATATGTGAACTTTTTGCATCTCGTTGTGACTAGCTGATTATCGAATTGAGTCTTTTGTGATGAACATTGCACACTAGCGAAAGTGTGGAGTCTTGTTTGACATTGGTGTCAATGCCTTGTGTGATGAGCTTACCGTGAACCATGTGTGATGACACCTAGAATTTGCCCAGTTGTTCCAGTTGACTAAGTGATGCAAGCTCTTAAAATGATCTTAGGCAACAATTTTTTAAGAGTGAAAAATTTTGACATTATACCTCTTTTGTGGCCTACCTTGTGAGTGTGTGAACTTTGCATGAACACCCTTTAAGCCATAGCCTTTTTGTGGAAGAAACTTGATGCAAATGAGACATCCCTGTATCCCTTCACCCATAATCCTCATGAAGTGTGGTTTGTTTGAATAGCCAGCTTAGGCCAAAAGCCTAAGTTAGGGGTGTGGTGAAAAGAGAAGGTAAATCAAGAAGTGTAAAGAAGTCCCCCTTGAATCATGGTTTTGAGAAAGATGGAACCCCTCCATACAAAAACAAAGAGAGAGAAAATGAAAAGAAAAAGAATGAAAATGTTGTGGAATAAAGTTGTGAAAGTTGCAAAACAAATGGGGTGTTCAGTATTCCATGGAAAGTGAATAATGGGGTGAATTGTGAGCTTATATGAGAATGATGAAGAAAAGGAAAGGAAGTGTTGTTCATACCACATTTCATGAGGATAAGCAGCCACTGAGCCTAAATGACCATACATTTACACTCAACCCCGTTACAAGCCTTAAAAAGACCTTTTTGATCTTGAGTGAGCTGAAACAAGTATTGGTTGGAAAATAAGGGCAAACCTATAGGTGGAGTCATACATGTGTTCATCTTTGTGAGTGTGGGAGTTGTTTGTGATTCCAGAGCTATAACGTCTTGAACAATTGTGTGAATATAGAATCATTCTTTGTGTGAGGGCATTTGAGTACCTTTGTTGAGTTTGAACTTGCAGTTTGAAGCAAGTATTGTGAACTTGAGAATCTTTGATAATGGTGAGTCACAACTTGAATCTTTGAGTGCACAATTGATCCTTGCATAAGTAAGTTGAGGCTTATTGTGTGCATTCATGATTGAGTCTTGTGTAGCACTGTTTTAGACATCCCTTTTGAACTGCTAAACTTGAGTTTTACTTGAGGACAAGCAAAAGTTTAAGTTGGGGGTGTTGATGAGTCCGAGATTTGGACTCATTTAGGGGTTTATTTATAATGATTTAGTGTCCTCAAATGCTTTTTTTGTGCCAATAACTTATGTAAAATAATTTCATAAGTTCATGGTATTCACAATTATGTTCCTCTTGTGTGTGCTTCTACTTCCAATAATGCTGATGTTTTGTTTGATCATAATTCTTGTAAGAATGTTGGAGATAATGTAGATTTGTTGTGACACAATAGACTTGGCCATGTACCTTTTGTTAAAATGAAAAGCATCACTACACTACCAGCCACCTTCTCTCTGGAAAACTTTTTCCTGCAGCATTTGTCCAATGGCAAGACAAGAGAGATTACTTTTTAGTCACACTACCAGCCAAACCAAATCCATTTTTGAGTTACTTCACATTGACTTATGGGGACCATATCATGTGTCCACCTATTACAATTACAAATACTTTATTACACTGGTAAATGACTACAGTAGGTCCACTTGGATACACCTTTTAAGTACCAAAAGCAATGCCTTACATGTTCTGAAAAATTTAATAGATATGGTGGAGAATCAATTCAATACCACAGTAAACAATGTCAGGTCAGAAAATGGCCTGGAATTTACTAGCAATAAGGCACACCATTTCTTTTTAACCAAAGGCATCATTCATAAAAAAAACATGTCCGTACACACTACAACAAAATAGTGTAGTAGAAAGAAAACATAAGTACATGCTAGAAAAAGCCATAACACTTCTGTTTCAATCTAAACTAACTCTAAGGTATTGAGGAGAATGTGTTCTAGTAGCTACTCATCTCATAAATAGACTTCCCTTAAGCCATCTGAGAAATAAATGTCCCTATGAGCTGTTGTATAAAAGAAAACCAAACTATAGCCATCTTAGATCTTTTGGATGCCTTTGCTATCCCACTGTGCCTAAAGTACTCATAGATAAACTTGAACCAAGAACCACCCCACATCTTTTAAGGATATCCCTTTGGAATAAAAGGTTACAAGGTAGTGAGTCTAGCTAAAAAGAGGATACATGTCTCTAGAGATGTGGTTTTTCATGAACATGTCCTCCCTTTCACTTTGTCATATGAAAATAGCACTTTTCCTTCTATTCTTAAGTATACTTTTTCTACTGATGATTATACTAAATTAGTCTCATGTGATAATTGTGTAAATGATCATAACAATGTGACCGATACAACTTCTACTCTTTTACCTAACCACAACACTGAACACCACAATCCACAACCACCTCTTACACTTACCATTACATCTCCAACACCACAACCTATTCCTCCCACAGTAGTGCAGAGAAGATCCCATAAAGAAAACAAAATTCCACAACACCTAAAAGATTACATTGTTTCCATTCCTAGCCTAAAGACTACCAACACCTACACACAAAATTGTCCTAATGCCAACCTTTCCCTTACTGCTCTATTTACCAAACACCACCATGTGTCTTCTGATGTCATTGCATCTAACAATCAAGCTCTTGTTGAGAATATTTGTCATGATAGTGAGCCATCATCATATGAGGAGGCATCTCTAAGTCTTGCATGGAAGAAAGCCATGACACAAGAATTTGAGGCATTATATGCTAACAACACTTGGGACCTTGTAAGCTTACTAGTAGACAAACAAACAATTGGATGTTGATTGGTGTACAAAGTCAAGCACAGAGCAGATGACAACATAAAAAGGTTTACGGTCAGATTAGCAATCAAATGATATACACAATAGGATGGAATAGAATATACTAAGACTTACTCACCTGTAGTCAAGATGACCACTATGAGAACCTTAGTGACATGTGCTGTGAAGAGAGGGTGGGGTATGATAACGCTCCACTATACTTCATCCAATCCTAAGTGTAGGCGGTCGCGGACAAGTATAAACCCAACTAAGAGTTGGAGTCGATCCCACAGGGAGTGATATGGGAAAGAATTCAATTAAGAAGTAAAAATGTGTCCTAATCGTTTGTAGAAGTAAAGATTTCGCAGCATTCAAACAAATCACAAAGTTTCAACAATTAATATCAAATGGGGGATTTGTTAACTAATTTAAGACAAAAAAAATACTTAACACGGGAAGTTAACAAGTAGAGATTGGATCTTAGGAGTGTGATCAGTCGATTGCTAATTTCGTGTAATGGGTGATTACTAGTTGCTTAAAGTTGTTGAATTTTAATGGGTAGGCTAGGTTTTGAATACAATAGTCATTTCTCAATCAACTATTGTGCTTCAAGTGAGTTCTCTCGAACCTCAACAAGCATAACACATCCAAACAATCCAATTCCTTAATTAACCCTCTCTTTCAAGTTGAATTTGTAAAGACGCAATCAAATCCACTTTCTCAAGCTAGTATTTAAAGACGCAATCAATACAACTATCAATCAATCATTCTAATCTATTACCTCTTTCTCAAGCAAACATAGAGAACTAAGCTAGAATTGAATTTGCAACTTCAATATCTCAATTACAACATGAACAATTAATTGAACCTACTTCAAAACAACATTAAAATCATCAACTAAAAACACCAATTAGCTAATTAACACATTTAACTACCTAATCACACCCCTCAGATATGTGGTTTTAACTAAGCATAGTGAAAAGCAAGAAATTGTTACCAACAAAGTTTTCCATCTGATTTGCTAATGATTTGCAATCCTCAAATATTGAAATCCAAGCTAAACTTACAATCTCCGAATCTCAATCCCAAACTCTTCTAAAATTGTAAAGACAATGTTCTAGAATGTAAAAACTCTCAAAAACCCAAAAGTAAACAGTGTGGGAACTCTCTCTCTTCTTTCAAAAATTGTAATTATATGTTTCCAAAAATTTTGCACGGAATCAACTTTGCGAAGTAAGTCACGATCGCCGACCAGTTCGGTGATCCGTCGAGTTGCTCCTCTTCTTGCCTTTTGGCTTGACTCCTTCATCAAATTATTCTGGAACTTTTGGTGAGCTTGATCACTATCGCCGATCCTTCGACGACATGCCGAATTTCTTATTTGCTTGCCAAGTTGGTTTTGTCCATGGGCAGTTTGCGAGCTGGAAGCCTTACTCGGCGAGTAGCCGAGTGAATTCTGCGAGCACCAACTTCTCTTTTCTTCAACTTTTTCAATTTTTTCGTTCCTTTTTGCCTCATAATGTCCTTGCCTCACTCAAAAGCCTTTACTGCTACATATCAACATATTAACATTAGTTGTGAGCATAAAATAGGTATTGAGGACACTAAATCCTTTAATAATAACCCCTAAATGAATCGAAATCCCGACTCATCAAAACCCCCAACTTTTACTTTTGCTTGCCCTCAAGTAAAACATAAGATCAATCAGGCCAATAGGAATGTCTACAAATAGTGCTACTTGAGACTCAACATGAATGCACACGAGGTTCAATCTACACATGCAATTTCAATTTTGCACTAAAAGTTTCAAACTATGACTAGCCATCATCAAATAGAGTTCAAGCTCACAATGCTCACTTCAAATACAAAGTCATGCTCAACAACAGTATTCGAATGCCCTCACACCAAGAATGATTCCATGCTCTCACAAAGCCAATCAAATATTAAATTTCAGGAATCAAATCAACTCTCACGCTCTCAATGATAAACACATGCATGATTTTACCCATAGGCATGCCCGTATTTTCTGATCAACACATCATTCGGCATATGCAGGATCATAAAGGTCTTTCAAGGCTTGTAACGTGGTTGAGGGTAAATGTATGATCATTTTGGCTTAGTGACTTCCACCTTCATGAAGTATGGCTCAAATTTCACTTATTTCCCTTTTCTCTCATTCTTTTCATCTTCACAACTCATCTTTGGCATATTCAAGCGCATAAAATTTTTGGTATAGCTCATTGGACACCCCTTTTCTTTTCACAATGCAGAATTAACACAAGTTTTCATTACTTTTCTCTTGTTGCTTTTCTTTCTCTCTTTTTTTTATGGAGGGGTTCCATCTTTATCTTCAGCACAAGTTTTCAAGGATGGATTTAACTAACTTCTTGCTCAATTTCATTCCTCATTCTTACCACACCCCCAACTTAGGCTTTTGGCCTAAGTTGGCTATTCAAACAGACCAATACTTTAAAAAGATTTTTGGTGGGGAAGACAGGGCCATTTGTGTTCATGTTTCTTCCAAAGAAAATGTTAGGCTCAAATGGGGCCAAGCTAGGTTCACACACTCACAAGGTGGTCACACAAAAGGTATAGCAATTAGGTTCACTCTCAAAGATTTGTGCCTAAGGTCATTTCCATCATTCACCCAAAAATGGCCAATTGGACTAACAGAGCAAGTTCTAGATATCACCATCCACATATTTCAAGTAAAACTTACCACACAAGGCATTCAACACAATCATCGATCGTGACTCTACAAGTTAAGCTCGCGTGCAACGGTCATTCTAAAAACTCATCGTGACAAATCAGCTAGTCACAATGAGATGCTAAGAGTTCACACAAGACTTATGCAACTCAAATTTCCTCGTTGGACTAGTACACCATAATGTTCATTAAGAGCACTATTCAAGTCATCAATATTGGTCACAACCGACACTCAAATGTACAAGAGAACATCCACAATATTCAAAATCATGTGATCAGGAGATGGATCAATGATATTTAAAACCCACATTCACCATTTAAACCATAACGAACAAGAAGATTCAGACACAAATAGTAAAAACAAACAAACATCCAAAATAAAACAAAATACAACCCAAAAGGGATAGGTATCAAGATACGTACACCCCACCAAAAGAACTAAATAGTGTCGTCAATGTAAAAGAAAATAAATGTCTCAAAAGTAAATAAAAGTGCAAATAAGCCTGAGGTGAACTCTGTGTAGCTGGCGTGGGCATCAATGCCCAACTCATCTCCTACACTTGATGGCTATGCAAAGATCCCCTGCGTGGGCTTAGACCCACTCGAGCAAATCATGGATGTGTCACACAAAGAAGCCTCCGTCACCATCTGGACCATGGCACCCTCCAAGTCCTCGAGACTATCATACATAGCCTCATCATGAGCCTGTAGCTCCTCTTTATCTGTCTTCTTTGCATCGGTCTCCCCATCATCCTCAACTGCAGCTATTTGGTCACGGGAGCCGCAGGAATCTCAGAAATAATAGAAATATTGGAACATAGTGCCTCAGGAATATCAACTCCACCCCATAGCATAGAGATGTCTGTGGACTTCAGCTCATCCACATCACGTCAGAGTCCAACAATATCAGCCTTCAAGGCTGTCAAATCAGTGGCTTGTCGGTCACTCCTCTCACATGCCTCCATCCTAGCGTTCAGAGCATCTAAAGTTTTTCCATAGGCCATGATCAACTCGCGATGTCCCTATAAATTCTCCCGGATGGGAGCAAGTGCAACCTTAATAGTTTTCTTGATCATAGAGAGACAACTGCCTCAACTCTAGAAGTGTGCACATCAACCAAATGGGCGAGGTGGCCCATTTAATATAACATGGACTGTGTCAATAGGGGATGGGAGACACCAACAACCACTACAAGAAAACACTCAATTTATGGGGGTTATTTTGTCAATTTATGGCGGTTTAGGGACTCCATAAATTGAATTGTGAAGGTTTCTAAAAACACTACAATTACCCTTGCCACGAGCATATTTGTGGCGGTTTTAATTAACCTCCACGACATCCTCCACAAAATGACTATTTAATTTGTGTATGTTTTCTAATTTCATTTTGTGATGGTTTAAAACCTTCACAATATAATCTCACGCTTTTAAAAATTAAATTTGTATGGATTTAAAATATTGTGATATGAAATCAAATTTTCCTTAATTTGATTTGTGGAGTCTTACAAAATTATTATCATCTTAATAATAAATATGGGTAACATCAAGTCTTCAAAATAATATGAATAAATAGTTTTACTAAATAACACATTCAATAAAAATCAAATTTCATTAAACAAACTCATATGCAGTTGGTTGATGAGTTGGTATTTTACCAATTCATTTTACTCAAATTCATGAATTATTGTCATGTCTTAATGCTAATTGAAGAGATTTTAGGTCCTAGTTCTCCTGTATGTCGGCATTCCATAGAAAAAGCAAGTTTGATGGATTTGAAGTTGAAAATCACTGAAGCACACCGATGAAGAAAATGACGCCTCGTAGGAACCAAAACACGTCTCACTACCTAAACATCATCATGAATGGAGCAAGGTTGCTTCAATATCAGCGCTGCAATTGGCGTGACACAATGATTGATCAGCATTTCACCAGCACCAATAGAGATGCCCCATAGAAATGAAGGTCAAAGCGAGGAAATGATTGGCGCTCCACAATTCTGTATCAAAATTTGTCGATCCAGCGCAAGTTTGAAGATAGAAGCTAAAGGGAAAAATTGCAATTATGAAAAGTAGTACTTTATTTGGGAGGTGCAAGTATAGAATCGAGATTTGAGTAATTATTTACCATTATCATGTTCCCAATTAGGGATAGTGAAGAGAGACCTCTTTTTTGTGAAGGAAGATATTCATAGAGTAAAGTGAAGAACTTCTTAGATTGTAGAGGAAGAAACCTCATATTTATGGCACTCTGAGTTTGGATTTTAGGTTTTGTTAATCAAATTAGCTTGGAATGGAGATAACCTATATGAGTATTGTCTCTATTTCTTCTTTTATGAGCAACTAATTTTTTAGCTAGGGGTGTGTGAGCTATATGGGGGTGTCCGAATTAATATTGATTAATCAACTCTAAAATTGATTGTATGGCATGAATCTATAGACTTCTTGATGTTTTAATCTAAAAATTAGTGGTTGCAAATATTGATTGAGCTCTCTAACACCATTTTGGCTTGGGAAATCAAAATGGAGTTGGGTAAGACTCAATAGTGAGAACTTGTTGAAATTACGAAATTACTTTATGGATTCGAGCAAAGGATGGGATAATCTGAGTAATTTCTCATTTAATGATATGAGCAAGGTTAGTCTATCTACTCAAGTAATGTTTGGTTTTTTGTTTGAAGGGATCTTGGAGTTCTAGAGAATCCAAGGGATATACATTTGGAAGTTTGGGAGAATATCAAAGTGTAGAATAGACCAAACACTATTTGTGTGTAAATGATTTTACTATAGATAATATTTGTCTATTCGAGTTGAAACCCAAATCGTTATGCAACACCCCTAATCCTTTCCAAACTTGGTTAAACATATTTGTGTTGATTCCCTATTTTATAACTTGACGTTGGAGAATTTTAGTTGTAACTAACCCCCCCCCCCCCTCCCAATTTATATATGCATGATTGTTGACAATTTAATTTGCTAGTTTGTTTCGAGTTGTGAAATCAATTGAAGGTGATCCCATCTTGTAATTCTTGTGGTTCGACCCCTACCACTAAAGTTGGGAAATTTTTTGCATACGACCTCCTATGCCCTAAAAATGGGATGTAATTGAGTGTTTATAATGAAATGGTGTCGTTACTAAGGACTGGTTAACGATTGTCTTTTGTTGATTTCTAGATTCAAACTTATATGCATTTTGTGTTATTATTACTTGGTGTTTTGTGTTGTTGCTTGCCAAAAAAGTCCAATATAGACCAAGCGGGTAACAAAGAAAGCGTTGATGATGCGGGCTTTGCATAAGGAATTTTCCTCTGATGAAGCACCCATAGAGTAGGGTGTGGCTAGAGCAATTCACTTACCACCTGAGGGAGGGAATGTTGTGTTTCAAGTGCCAATTTCAATGGTTCATCTACTATAAATTATGGGACTATTTGTAGGCAAAGCGGTAGAAGATGCAAACCAATACTTGAGAAATTTTATGGAAGTTTATCTCCCTTTCAAGATGCGAAACATGAGTCAAGAATCTGTCCGGCTAAGGTTGTTCCCACTCTCATTGAACGGAAAAACTACCACATGGCTTGGAGAATTTCCCCAAGGTTTGATTATGACTTGGGATGAATTAATGACTGCCTTTCTCGAGATATTCTATCCACCCTTAAAGATGTCAAAATTGATGGATGAGATAAATAACTTTGAACAAAAGCGAGGAAAAGCTATACACGAAGTGTCGTTGAGGTAGGTTGTCTGATCAAGTTTAACTCCAAATTTTTTACCATGTATTGAATGAGGTGAATCAAGGAGTAGTAAATAATTTGGTTGGAAGTTCCTTCACGAACTTTACCTACCCTCAACCTACCATCTCTCTTAATCAAATGGCAAAAATCATTATGGCTTGGCATACTCGAGATAGGGTAAAAGGTGGTAGTGTCATTAACTAAACAATGACAAACGAGATGAGAAATAAAGAGGAGGAGAGAGATGAACAAATGGCTAAGGTAATGACAAGTATTGACCTCCTCATAGAAAAACACATAATGTGCACTAGAGCTAAAAGTGTAAATTCCATTGGAGCACAAAGTACAACTTTTTTTGAATAGGAAGTTGCTTATGCCTCATTTGATGAGGCTGTTAGATATTTGGCAAACCAAGGGTTAGGTTCTCGGCCAGGATACCAAGCAACCAACCAAGGTCTTTGGCATCCTTCGAAAGAGATTCAAGGTTAGATAGATCTAGATGGTCAATAGAGAGACCGAGAAAGATAATGGTGTGAGCAATATAGAGCTAGAGAAGATGATATGTACAACCATCAGACTTCAAAATCCATATGTACCTCCCCAAAAATCTGATTCTCCCCAAAACCAAGCAAGTATGAGTGACCTTGTTGGTTCAAACATTGAAGAGATGTTGAACCAAGTTCTAAAAAGGGTTATGTCTACCGACAACTAGGAACTCAAGCTGATGTTTCTAATTTGACTCAAAACATTATATCTCACTCTTCTTCAATCAAGAACTTGGAGACCCCCAATGAACCATTTATCAATTAAAATGAATCCAAGAGACAAAGGCACACTCCCAAGCTACACTCTCCCAAACCTGAAAAATGATGTCCATTGTATGGAAATAGTCACAAGTAGTGGAAAAGTGCTTGAAGATGCCAAGGTTGCACCAAACAAAAATGCTAATGAAAATTTTTATGATAGGGTAAAGCCTAGTGCACCCATCCACATTGTGATTGATGAAGAATTGTCCAAGAAGAGCAATGGGAATGTTGGTGAAAAATAGGGGATTGATCCTCATAAAGTGATGGTTGATGTAGAAACAAGGAATAAATCCACTAAAGGCAATGGGCCTAAATGTCCCTCTCAGTATTCTCAAACAGTGATAAAGAAGAAGGAAGATGAGCATTTCCAGAAGTTTGTAAATCAACTCAACAAATTGTCGGTGAATATGCCACTAATTGATGCTCTGTTGTAAATGTCGGGGTACTCAAAATTTATGAAGGATATGCCACAACAAAAAGCTTTAATGTGAGCACAATTGAAATGTATCGCCATTGCAACGTTGTGATGGCAAGTTCATTGGCCACAAAGAAAGAGGATTCGGGAGCTTTTACCATTTCGTGCACCTTGGGGTGCACAAATTTGAAAAAACCTTATGTTATTTGGGGGGAAGTATCAAATTGATGCATCTTTTGATTTTCAATAAGTCAGGTCTCGAGAATCCCAAGCCCGCTCCTATGAGGTTGTTGATGGCAGATTGATTTATCAAGAAATTGGTTAGTATACTATCTGACGTGTCAGTCAAAGTAGACAGGTTTGTCTTTCCGGTGTATTTTTTAGAGCTTGATTGGGATGTGGACCTGAAGTGCTTATCATTTTGGGTAGACAATTTCTCGCTATAGGACGAGAAATTGTTGATGTGGAGCTTGGAGAGCTCCAATTTAGAATTGGTGATGAATCAGTGAAGTTCAAGGTGGGCATACCTACAAGCCCCCTGATGATTGCAAGGTAGTATCCATGAAGGAATCCAAGGATAAGCTGGTGAAAGATCCATGATAAGAAGAAATGCCACCCGATATCGGGTAATTTTGAGGTACTTGCGTTGTGTCGCAACGTTAAAATCAAGCACTTCTTAGGAGGCAACTCAAGTGTTTTTATTTATTTCATTTTTACTTCACTTTTTTTTGGTGTGTTTTTAGAGGTGGAAAACATAGCTAGAAACACTTAGTTATGACCCCAAAAAAACACTCAGAAGGAAAATCAAATAATTGCTCCTTCATGCCTTATTATGACCCAAAATAATCTTGCAAATATTTTATGCAATTCCCAAAAAATAAATTTAGGAGGAATTATAGCCAAAAGTACATCGACGGAAATGCTCTGTAATACACCATTCATAAACACTTCCTTACCACCATAGGATAGCATGTTACCTTTCCATGCTTGAAGCTTAACTTTCACTTTCCTTATCAAGAATAGTGCTCCTTTCTCTTTCTAGCATTAGTTTTTGGACAACCTAGATAATTCATAGGGTTGTCCTCTTGTAATGCTAGTACATTCCTCCACCAAATGAAAGTGTATAGAAGCTTCATTTTGATGCAATTAAAAGCGCTCTTGGTCTTATTTACCTTCTAACCCGATTATTGTTCATAGTCCTGCAGGATAAATATTATCTTCCTTACGGAGTATTTATTGGTTACAACAAAAATGATAGTATCATCTGCATAAGAAAATTGATTTAGATTTTTACTTCATTTATGGAATCTATAACCTACAAATTGCCCATCCTCAAATAAAGAGTTTAGACCTCGACTGATATGATGAATAAGGTTGGAGATAGTTGATTCCCTTGCTTCACACTTCTAGTAAAATTGAAAAAGCCCTATTGTCTATTAATAAGCATTCAATACCAGTTGTTAAAAATCAACCTCCATATCAAATCAACAAAAATATTTGAGAAACTCATCTTTCTTAAGACCTTCATAAAAAAAAACCATGACACCCTATCATAGGCTTTTGACATATTAAGCTTAATGACCACATTAGCTTGGTTACCTCTCTTACATATATTTGTAACAATCTCCTGAGTGAGAAGTACATTCTTGATGATACATTTGCCTTTTGACAAACCCTAATTGGTTACTGGAAATTAATCTAAGGAGTAAATCATCTAGCCTATCATGTATAATCCTTGACATAATCTTGTTAATAAGTTACTCAAACTTATTGGCCTCATATCTGAGAAGGATTGCACATGTTCCTTCTTTGGTGGGAGAATCATATTTGTAAGGGTTATTGTAACACCCCGTATCTGAAACGGACCAAAAATATAGATTTTGAGAAGTTGCAGGTGCAACCCACGGTTGCCATTCACGGACCGTAGGTCAAACCACTGCCCGTGCTGGTGGTCCGTGGTCTGTGTCCGTGGATCGAGACCTCCTTTACCCAGCCTCTGACACAAACAACAATCGACCAGCACAGACCGTCAATCGATCCACGGTCTGTAGGTCTGACCGTAGGTGAGGGTAGCAGCCAGTTAGCTGAAAATTATTGATGGGTCAACTTCAGATGGTCATAACTTTTAGGAAAAAAGGAATTGTGTGTCCCATGAACTATGATATGATAGATAATTGAATCCTCTTTCCAACGCCACTGAGTTTGCTAAAATCCGACCTCCGAGTAAAAAGTTATACTCGTTTTAGTGAAGGCCTGTCAAGCAGGCTTGACTTACGGACACAATCTACGGACCGTAGATTGACCTACGGCCCGTAGGTCCAATCCATAGGTCACTCCGACAGCAGTTAATTCAGGGGTCTTTTGGTCTTTTCCTATTTTGTTTAACCCCTAAGATACGTCGTTTAGACCCTAAATCATGAGGTTTTAGTCAGTTTAAGCCTAGCAACATAACTAGAACTTACCTTAGCCAAAAATCATTAATCAAAACTTAGAAAATTAGAAGCAAGAGAGGAGAAAAAGGTCAAGAACCCTAGTTCAAGAACGCAGCAAGGTTCCTTCAGTTCCAGCCCCGAAATCGAAAGATTTCTCCATGGAATTCGTCACCAGGTATGTGGGATTTCACTAGTGGGCTCCTTTCGCCCATTAGGTCCCTAGAATTCAGTTAGATTCTTGATTCTATGATTATGAACAGACCTAGGGTTTCTAGAATTTCAACAAATCATCATGAATTAGTTATTTAAATGTTCCAAATCAGATTATCATGTTATTTCTCAGTTTATTGCATGAATTTCAGAACCCTAGCTATGTATTTCTTT